>PVJH01003270.1:19710-146246 GCA_004026705.1 Nesogale talazaci
ATCTTCGCTTTCAGGGGACCCTCCTGGCAGCTCCTGCTGCTCAACCAGCAGCCCACCCACCCCCCCCAAGGGATGGCACAGCCGAGCCGCCTGCACCAGCCAAGCGCCCGGCCTCGGGCGCCCCCCTGCCCGCCCCCGCCCCAGGCCTGATCCGCAGCGCCCACTCCGGGCGCGCTGCCAGCACTCACCCCTCTGCTCCCGCAGGCTCGACAGGGACCAGAGCAGCAGCGCCACCAAGGCCAGCAAGCAGAGCTGGCTCAGCAGAAGGTCCCTCCGCCGGCGGCGGCGGTTGCGCGCGCCAGCCTCCGGGCTCGGGGGCTGCATTCTCGGGAGGTCAGACGGCGACCCCCGGGGGTGCAGGGGCGGGCAGCTGCCGCTCCAGGTGCGGGCGGCCACGGCGGGGCCCGCGGTGGGGAGAGGCAGCCCCGCGCCCCACGGCCGCGCGCCCTCGCCGGGCTGCCAGCCGCGCTCCGCCGGCGCCTCTTCCTCCTCCTCCGTGCGGCCGCCGCCGCCGCTGCCGCCACCGACCTCTTCTTCGGCGGCGGCGTCCTGGTCGTCGTCGCTCTCCCTCAGTCCCTCCTCCCCCGCGCCCTCCTCCTCTTCCTCCTCCTCCTCTTCGTCCTCCTCCTCCTCTTGCAGCGCGCCGCTCGCCCACGCCGCCGCCGCCTCCAGGGACTTGGGGTCCCTCTCCTCCTCGAGCGCCATGGCTCCCACGCCCGCGCCCGCGCTCAGCCTCCGGCGAGGGCGCGGCGGGGGCGACGGCGAGGCCGAGTAGCAGGGGCGGCGACAGCGGAGGAGGAGGAGGAGGAGGAGGAGGAGGAGGAGGAGGAGGAGCGGGAAAGGACCCAAGGGAGGTGGGCCCGCCGCTGGTCAAGGCTGCCGGCTCGCCAGGCCACCCCAGGCTGGCTCGGCCTCGCCCGCCGCCACGGCCCGATCGCCGGCTGCTTCAAAGACCGCACGCCGCCTCCGGGACCGCCCGGGGGAGGGGGGGGGAGTTGGGGTCCCGGCGCTCAGGGAGCCCCCCCCCCAGCCCGAGTCCGTGCTAGCACCCCCTGTCCTCCTCGCCTGCAATGACGGCAGCTGCTGGGGGTCTCTTGGTGGGGGGCGCCGGCGGCCCGCTGACTGCGGGGAGGTGTGGGCAGGGGCCTGGCCCGGGAGAGGACTGGGGGTGGCCGGCTGCGGTGGTGGGCCAGGTTCCTGTGGGGAGCAAAGGAGGAAGTCGAGAGAGCCCTGTGTACAATCTCTCAGTGCAGGGCTGGAAAGGGGCCAGTCCCCCTTACGGAAAAACACACCGCTGTAGACCAGGGGAGGTTAGTTAGCACCTCTCCAACTTCCCAGAGGGTGTGCAGCCGGTGCACTTGGCTGCGGAAGACCAGGCATAGGCGTCTTGCCTTCCCGTGGCCTAGGGAGTGTCCCTCCACCACCTCTTGTACCAAAGTCTGTGGGCACTGGGTTCAAGAACTGCAGCGGGCCTCCCCCAGAGGCGGCTTGCTCCTCGGGGCTGTCCGGGATCCCCTCTCTGGCTTAGTCCAATGCTAGCAGCACCTGGGAGGAGTAGCTTGGAGGTCTCTAGGCAACTTTGGGAGTGGGCTTTCTAGCGAGAGCATCACATCAGCCTGCTCTGCCACCCCCCTAACACGAGCTCATCTCCTGCCCATGCCCTGCCCCCTGAATTTGTGGGAGAGCATGGAGTTTGGCCAGCCTTCCACCTTGTTGAAGTGCCAGTTTAGTGAGAACATGGTGATCCCACTCCAGTAAGAACGTTCTCCACAGATTTCCCTGCCTCCCTGCTGCCTCAGTAGGGTGTCTAGTGCCCCCAGAGGCCTGTGTGATGGGAGCTTCAAACACAGAAGTTGTTCCATTGAGGATTCCCTGGAAAAGGTGTCTCCAGTGGAATCCAGTCATCACAGGGAATCCAGGCACTGGACTTCTGGGCTGGTGGGGAGAAAGGAAATCCTCTGTATGGGTGTCTCCGTACAGAGACCCTCAGATCTGGGAAGAACTGGAGTCCAAATATAGTCCCAGCTGTCCATAGCACCCAAAAGGACTCCTTAACAGCATCTGGGGAGAGCAAGGGGTAAAGCAAGGTGCTATAGACAGCTTCCTTCCCACAGGAAGCCATTTTACCCAACGAGGGCTGGGGGCGTCTTTCTTCCTACGTCTAGCATTTATTTACCCCTGTTATCAGGCTGGCTTCTCGCCAGACAGGCAAGAGCACCTTCTCTGCTGTGCCTGTGGTGCCCGTTTGCTTTGGTTACCAGACACTACAGAGGCTTTAAAAGTATGTGAGTACCTCTGATAAGGATGTTAGCCCCATCCCACATGCAGAGGCACCGAAAAGGACATGTCGGAGCTGTGAAACACGTTCAACTCACTGAAAAGGAGAGAATCTGGAACTCAGTGGGTTAGCGAATGGCACTAGCTCAGGGGAACAATGGTATAGGCACAGGAATTGTATCATCGTGGGGAGGGGCGGGTGGTAGGAAAGGAGCGATAAGAGAAAATAACCGGAATGGGTCGTTTTAAAAACAGTTTTATTGGCATAACATTCACATATCATACAATTCAAGAACTCCCTCGTTGCCACAGAGTCCAGGCTGGCTCATAATGACCCCCTGTGCATTTCCCAGCCTGTAACTGTTTACAGAAGAAGAAATCACGCTTTCTCCTCAGAGTCGCTAGTGGTTTCGAACTGCAGTCCATGCCGCTCACAGCAGCTCGGTCATATTAATACAATTAAGACAACTTTAGAACAGGTTCTCCTTCCTGGTACTAATTGTTATTAGCCCCTATTTCCCACAACCTCCCCTATCATACTCCTAAGAAATCATTAATCCTGTTATTGTCCCTATGGCTTCACTTGCCCTGGAATTTATTGGCAGAAAAATATACCTTAGAAAAAACTAACAAAGATGAAAGCCATAATGTGTTAGGCAGGGTTCCTAGAGAAACAAGACAAGGATAGGTGATGGAAAGATGGTGATCATAGATGATAGATGATAGCTAGCTAGCTAGCTAGATAGATAGATAGATAGACGATAAATAGATAGAAAAGGATTGCAACTGCAAATTAATTCTCGCAGCACTACAGAGAGCTCAGTGCAACTCACTTTTGTGGGACCGTTAAGATACTGAAGGTCCTTCCAACTCATGCCAGCCACTGATCGAAGACCAAGGAAGCAGACAGTAGGAAGATGAGATGTGGAGACATAGAGTAGAGGCATGGAGTGGTGGGAGGTGCGGCATCTGGAGTGGTGGCAAGACACCCATCGGGCAGCAGACATGGCCAGGTGGGGCAGCACCGCCACGTGAAACAAACTGCACAGAGCAGTGGCACGGTCCCCCACAGTTCATGCGTTGGCTCAGCCCACAGGTAGCACAGTACCCAGGGAGCGGGAGGCCAGGCAGCTAACTTGGGCAGCGCTCTGGACCAACCTTTGGGGAGAAAGGGAAAGGGGCTGGTCTCAGAGAGCCATTTCTCTTGGCCAAGCTTCCAAAAGAGGGCATCAAGCTCCAACCTGAATGGCAGGCTAAACTCCTCCCATATTTTTCTATGGGTGCCATGTTGGCACACACACACACACACAAAAACTAATGATCACACTCAATCTAAAAGAAAGTAGAAAATATTAGAAACTAGAATAAACAAAATGGTCCAAAATGGAGATCAAACTGAAGATATGGGTACTGCAGCAAAGTATAGTGAGGAAATTAGGTGGTATCCAGTTACCAGAAGGAATAACATCTGGGGTCTTAAAAACAAAACAGAGAGCATTGTAATGTTAATTATTACAGACATACTTCTGCTTAAATGTATTATCTTATATTTGAGCTCCCTCTTTATACAATTTAACGCTGTTTCAGTTTTTAAAAAATAAAAAGCCAAGTATGATGGGGAAATATACATGACCATAGACAAGGGATGTAAATACTTCTGCTATTATGTAATGTGCTAGAAAGTAGATTATTGCAGGTGAGGTTAGTTTAAAATTTAATATATCATCTGATCTCCCTTTTGACCCATTTTAAATTTATTTTTTATCTTTTCTGCTGTCTTGTCAATTGAGGTATCTATCTTTTTTACTTTGTTATTGTTAGTTTTGTTTTTAAAATGTTTTTCTAGACTGAGCCCCGGTGGTGTAGTGGTTGCGCGCAGGACTGCAGCCCACTGGGATGGAGGTTCAATTCCTGCTCACAGGAGCAAAGGCTGGGCCTCCTACTCCCACCACCAGGGCAGTGATGCCTGAAAAAAAAAATGTTTTTCTGTATACGGAAAATTATTTATAAAGGCAGTAGCTGGATTAATGACTCTTTAGGGGGTGTGGTAGGGGAAGAAGGGGAAAAATGGAGAACTAGGAACAATGAGTGCACAAATAAATAAAATGTTCTAAAATAGATGTGGTAATAATTGTACAACTCTTCTTGATTGATTGAACTATTGGATTGTATTATATGTGAATTATATGCCAATAAAACAGTTTAAAAACAAGAGACCAAATGATAAGGTGTTAAGTTTTAATCTCTCTGCATCTGCAAAAGTCCACTTTTCAATAACTTCACATGATAACAAGACTGTTCACATCCTTGGCCTACTATCACAGGAAATTCACCAGAGGCTTAATTCACTCATATTTCCCTTTCATTTTATTCTTTTTGAAAACAAACAATTTTAAAATGGGTCTAAATGGAGGAAAAAATATGAAATATTACATTTTAACCAGATTATGACTGTCATAATTGACTTTACAAGGCTCTGTCTAATAACAAGGTTGTTCACATCCCTTGACTGTGACTGAAGGCCATAGATTTGGAGGCTTAATCCATGGATTAAGCCCAAATGGATTTTGGGCTTCCACTTAATTCTAAAACCAATCTAAGAAAAAGAAGTACTTATCAAAAGACCCTGCTTGAAACTGACCCTCATGAAGAGATTACTGAAAGTATGGGTCCAATAGTAGACTGTGGTAAAGAAGCTAGAGGATGCCCACCTAACAGAAAGAATAGTATCAGGGGTCTTTAAGGCTTGTCTTCAAACAAGCAGCTACCTAAGGCAGCCATCAACTAATTCCACATGGAAGAAGCACACCAGCCTGCGCGAGCCAAGGATTGTAAAGGAATCCGTCGCTTACAGGTTAACTAGAGTCTTGAACACACAGAAATTCTTTTAGTTTACATTCATTTTGACAGGTAGTAAGCCCTAAGCAATCAAACACCATCCAGAAGTAAAGTAGGTGCTCTGACGAACATCGTGATCGCACATCAGATCTGCTGGTTTCCCCGTGCAGCACTGACTCAATGGTCCATGTGTGCAAACTTACTTGATCAAGGAAATTACTCTTCTGCCTTCTTCAGGGTGACTCATTGGAGGCTAGAGCACCTCCGAAGCTAACCCCAGCACGAACAAAGTGAAGAAAGGCAGCCCGGGTAGCACAGGAGAGTCTGAGACTGATCTTTCAAGGAAAACAGTGATTTCTACCCTATCTGTCCCTGTCCAGTATTTAGAAGCTCCTCCAGGAAACTGAATTTGAAAGGACCTGAAGCTGAAATGATTTTATCTTTCATGATCAGGGATCACCTCCATCCTAGGTAGCTTTTTGTCTTTGATTGCTTCGTCTGTTTGCATATGACCTCACACCTTGTGCAAGAGATTGCTGAAGAAAATTCTAGGGCTCTCTTCAGTCTCAGTAAATGCCTGCTTGATTAAAAACACCTTAAGGTGTGCAGGAGTCTTCACAAGGGCAAAACAGAAGTCCTACAAGAGTATTCACTTGGGCTGAGCCCTGGTGGCATAGTGGTTGTGCGCGGGACTGCGGCCCACTGGGATGGAGGTTCGATTCCAGCTCCCAGGAGCAAAGGCTGGGCCTCCTACTCTCACCACCAGGAGAGTGATGCCTAAAAAAAAAAAGAGTATTCACTTGCCTGTCTATTTTCTGGGGGTTCTCATCCAAGCCTCTTCAGTGTTTCCCACTGTCGGCCTTCTGGTTCCCCTTCGTATAGGGCCTTTTGGGAATAACCTGAGCAAGAGAAGTACAATATAAGTCTCTCCCCCATATGACGATGAAAAGCCTTTATGACTAAGAGTGAAAGGCTTCCCACAATCATTCTCACTCTAAGCCAACTCTTACTCAACCTGATGGGAAAAGCCTGGTCTGTGCCCACACACCACACACGTCCTACCCCCTTGTGCACTGTGCACTATTTCCAGTTCTCCAGTTTCTCCTTGCCCAGAACTGAAAGAGCAGTCTTCACCACAAAGTAAGGCATAACACCAACCAACACCCGTCTTATCAAACAAGCACTGACTTAGAAGGGAGGTAGGAAGAACATCAGAGAAGCCACTCACTCATTCTCATTACCCCAGATCATGTGGCCCAAGCAATGGAGAGGAACCAGCACTTGCTGTTCTGTAAAACCTTTGAAACCAAGAAGGTCAAGTGTTTGCTAATCAGAGGATAAAAGATTAAGAAATTCTTTCCCGGACCCTTGGAAAGTTCTCATATGTGTGAATATAATTATCACTTTATGCCTAAAGCTTCAAGGCCTCCTGTCATTGTATCTTCCAACTATTTCCCTGATGCCTTTGTTCCCACCATCTGGTTGGCCCCCAGTCCTATACCATCCCCACCCTTGCTGGTGGTTTGGATCACTGGGATCCTTAGGGTTTCCACCGGCTGGTTTTCAAAATTATATTACCTAGCTTCTTGTCCTCCTTAGTCATAGTTGACATGCAAGCTCTGCTAAAATCTGTTTAGTATCATAGTAACATTCAAGCCTTCACTGACAGTCCAATGATGGCTATCCAGGTGCGCCGGACAGCAATCAAGCCTTGGCCTTCCATGTGGAAGGAGACTATCATACCACTAAGCTTGATCATATCGATGAACTATATGTCCTCAAAACACATCACTATGCACATGTACACTCACTCCGATTAGTAGTCTAAGTGAAATTCCATTCTACAAAAACCTGGCAACTCATAGCCTTCTCCATTCTTTTCAGTTACTTAATCAAACATATGGAAAAGGGCTCTTTTAATCTCTTATTAAATTGACAGTATTTCAAAGGAAGATAAAATTATTACTACTCATATGTATGTCTCTTTTGAGACACCATGTCTTTGAGAACACCATGTGTACAGGTGGGGGGGGTCACCATTGTATATGTGTATCTGTGACTGGAGTCAAAAGGAACTATCTCCAACTTTCTATTTTATTTTTGCCAAATCACGTGAGGTTTTTTGATGACTGTGCATCAATCAGACGTAAAAATTACTATAGATTTATTTTTTTTTTACAATGTGACTTTGTCATATCCACAGCACTGATACTTTTTAACTCATTTATTTTCATTCTATATATCAGATCTTTTTCAAATTACAAAACATACACCAATTTAACAGTTTCTAAATATACAATTCTATGACATTGAATACACTCTTCAAGTTATACAACTATCTCAAATGAGTTGAATAGTCCCTCTCGATCAACATAAATTCACTGGCCCTTAAGTCACTATTATCAATCTGGCCTATCATTTAAATTTTAATTGATTGAGGCTGAGTGCATGCCTGCTGGTGTTAATTGCCATAGAATAAGCTCAATGTATGGAGACCTCATGTACAACAAAAGGAAACATTGCTTGATCTTTGCGATGTCTATATCATCATTGATAAGCTTCAGCCCATTGTTGTGACCACTGTGTATTTTGAGTGTCTTTCAACTTCCAATATCTAGTTCAGAAGCAACACACCCCACATGGAAGAAGCACACCAGCTTGTGGGACCAAGAGATGGGAAAGGGATCAATTATCAGGATTCAAGTACTTATAATCATAACATCATATACTCACTTTCCTGATATGATCGCTGACAACAAATATGTGTATAAGCAAATGTGGTGAAGAAAGCTGAAGGTGCCTGTCTATCAAAAGATGTGGCATCTGGGGTCTTAAAGGCTTGAAGGTAAACAAGCAACCATCTAACTAAGAAGCAAGCCCACGTGAAAGAAGCATATCAGCCTGATCGACCACGAGGTGTCAAAAGGATCCAGCATCAAGCATCAAAGATCTAAAAATTACATCATTATAAATGAGGGGGACTTCAGATCGGGGACCCAAAACCCATCAATAAGTGAAGCAACATCCTCTTATGGGGGTGGGGGGTGGGGTTGCAGCAAGGAGATGAGCCAGTCTAGGTACAGTGTAGTAGCAATGAAATGTGCAACTTTCCTCTGGTTCTCAAATGCTTCCTCCCACCCACTATCATGATTCCAATTCTACCAGACAGATTCAGCTAGACCAGGGGATGTACACTGGAATAAGAATCATGGGGAATTTAGGATAGATGATCCCTTGGGACTAGTCAGGGGAGTGGTGATAATGGAAGGGTGGAGGGATGGTGAAGTAGAAAGGGATCTACATGTGACTCCTCTCTGGGGTGCGGACAGCGGGGGGTGAGGTGGAGTGACACATTGGACCGTGTATGATATGAAGAGGTAACAACAATTTGTAAATTATTAGGGGTTCATGGGGGAGGAGAAGGGGAAATAGGGGGACCTGGAATAAAAAAAAAAAAACTAGAGGAAAGGGGGGAAGAGGAGCTTATGCCCAGGGGGCTCAAGTAGAAAATGTTTAGAAATAAATGTGGCAGTATGTGTGCAAGTGGGCTTAATACAAATGATGTATTGAATGTTATAAGAGCTGTAACAGCCCCCAATAAAATCTATATTAAAAATTAAATAAAGGGGGAAAAACCAAACTCGCTATCATTGCGTCAGTTCTGATTCACAACAACCCCCTCGGCTGGGCTTAACTGGCCGAAGGATTTCTGAGACTGAAACTCTTTAGAGGAGTAAAACGTCTTATCTCTGTCTGTGGAGTGGCTGGTGGTTTGGAACTGCTGACAGTGTGATTAGCATCCTTACTCATTCATTTTCAAGCACTATTTATCAATGTTCTATTGTGATTCACTGAATAGTCACTGACCGATTTTCAATAACAAATTGCTAAGTCTTCCTTCCTAATCTTCCTTAGTCCAAAAGGTCTGCTGAAACCTGTCCACATTGGCATATGAAATATAGGTATATGAAATATAGGCATATGAAATATAGGCATCTTAGCATCATGAAAGCCACCACAAGATGACAAACAGAAAGATGAACGAGTGGGTTTTTTTAATTTGTTTTATTGCTTGTTTTGCTTTCACGGAGGTGTAATACATACACAGTAAAATGCATTCAGCTTGAGCACGAATCTTGACGACCCCTACCTAGTTGTAGATTAGGGTAGAGAATATTTCAGGCCCCTCTAAAGACACTCTTTTGCTATCCCCCAGGCAATGAGCCCCAGAGAGAACCGTTCTTCTCACCTGTTTCACCAGTGATCATTTCTACCTGTCCCTGAAACTCAGGTAAATAGAAACAACTTGAGCGCAGCAATATCTCTGCAGTATCTATCCAATCCTTGCACTTTTGTGTGGTAGGGGCATATGTTGTTTTTACGTGATGCAGCAGTTTCCTCCCAAGTTTAGAGGAGACCAAGAAGAGTCAAATGATCGCATAAGCTGTAGAGACAAATGACATCTCTGGTTGGCTAATTTCACACACCAAAAACCTTCCATCTGAATGAAAATAATCATCCACTGCTTCTCAAACAGGTTACGCTACTTAAGAAGGGCAATGGCAACCGCAGGGTGAGATCAACGGACTAACCTTAGTGCATTGAAATTTTATAGCCAAGAATAAAAGAATCCCTAAAACTGTACAGAAAGATTTGAGGTTGTTGTTCATTGAGAAAGTCAGCACAACCCATTTCCTATGTCAGGCTTTCTTTTTTCTACTGAGGGAAAAAAAAATCTTCAAGAATCACACTCCTCAGTAAATACATGTATAGAAAATGTTCATGCTCTAGAACATCCAACTGTTCTTTAGAAGTGGTGGCGAAAGTTTCCAAAACCAAAGAGTTGGCTACTCAAGTCTACCCAGAAGCCTCAGAAGAAAGACCGGAGCATCTACTTGCAAAATATCAACCATTGAGTATGGAGCACAGTTCTTCTCTTACACACATGGAGTGACCATGAGTCAAAGTCTCCCGCTAACTTCGTTATGGTTGAGGCCAATTCTAGAGAACAGAGGAGAGCCATTCCCTGGGATTTCTGAAGCTGTACATCTTTATCGAAGCAGATTGCCGAGGGTGTGACTGGTGGCTTCAAATGGATGACCTTTTGGTTAGCAGACCAGCAAGGCTATTTCAGTCAGAGTCAAGTCCACTGCAAATGGTTTAGTTTGAGTTTCCTTCTATGGAAAGGGTCAATTTATGATGTCATTTTGGTTGCTCTTGAAGCAAAAGTAAAAAAACATTTTAAAAATTACATGTTTTGTATAAATATTTTTAATGAACTTATTTTGTCTATTTGGATGAGAATAGGCAAACACTGTAGTTAGGTCTGTATTTAGCCCCTTCTGCACACAAGAACTATTAAAAGAAAATGACACCTATCAAAATAATTCAAAGCAGTAGGAATAATTAGGAATTAATATTTTAAATCCTCAGATGACAAAAGTATTTACAATTTCACAATTTTCTCATTCCGCTAGAATGATTCAGAGAGCAAACATATAAGTCCTGTTAATTTAATTTTCTCTATGTATGCTAGAGCAGCTAAGATGTCAAATGTGGCAGAAGGCCTGAAGAAAGGTTAATGGACTTATTTGTGCTTAACAAGGAAGCCTTAGGGAGAGAGACCATGTTTTTGAATCAAGAATATAGACTGGTAAAATGTTTTCCATTTTTAAAACTTTTAAAATCTAATCCTAGTAGACCATGATATACTCTTACATGGAAAAAGCAAGTTGCAGTATGAACTATAGAATTCCATATTTGTAACGACAAGTAAAATAAATTTTGTCAGTCAAGGAAACAACAAGTGATCCAAAATTGGAGATGAGGAAGGTGTAGGAGGCCTGGTAAGACTTGTTCGATTGTAATGTAACCAAGAGGAATTACGAAAACCCAAATGAAGGCTAAGCATGATAGTGAGACAAAAGAAAAGTAAAAGGAAATGAAAGAATTAGGAGGCAAAGACCATTTATAGAGGTCTAAATATAGGCACGTACATATGTAAATCTATATATGAGGATGGGGAAATAGAACAATATGCATATATTTATGGGTTTAGTATTAAGGTAGCAGATGGACATTGGGCCTTCACTTAAGTACTTCCTCGATGCAAGAATACTTTGTTCTATTAGACTGGCATTCTATAATGCTCACCTTCCTGGTACGATCACTGAAGACAAAGCGGGTGCATATATAAAAGTGGTGAAGAAAAATGATGTAGCCTGGTTATCAAAAGATATCACATCTGGAGTCTTAAAGGCTTAAAGGTAAATAAGCAGCCATCTAGCTCAGAAGCAACAAAGCCCACATGGAAGAAACACATCAATCTGTGTGATCCCAAGTTGTCAAAGGAATTAGGCATCAAAGAACAAAAAATAAAATTGTGAATGGCGGGGGGAGTGCAAATTGGGGACCCGAGACCCATCTAGAGGCAATTGAACATCCTCTTACAGAAGGCATCACGGGGAGGAGATGAGCCAGGCAGGGTGCAGTGTAGCAGCAAAGAAACATGCAACTTTTCTCTAGTTCCTAAAAGCTTTCTCACCACCACCCCCACAACCCCTGACTATCATGATCCCAATTCTACCTTACAAATCTCGCTAAACAGAAGATGTACACTGGTACAGATAGGAACTGGACACACAGGGGATCCAGGAAAGATGATCTATTCAAGACCACTGCTTAGAGTGGCGATACTGGAAGTGTGGAGAGAGGGTAGAAAGAGGGAATTGATTACAAGGATCTACATATAACCTCCTCCTTGGGGGACAGACAACAGAAAACTGAGCAAAGAAAAACATCAAGCAGTGTAAGGTATGACAAAATAATAATAATTTATAAATTATCAAGCGTTCATGAGGGATGGGGGAGAAGGGAAGGAGGGGGGAAATGAGGAGCTGATACCAAGGGCTCAAGTAGAAGGCAAATGTTTTGAGAATGATGAGAACAACAAATGTGCTTGACACAATGGATGGCTATATGGACAGTGATAAGAGTTGTATAAGCCCCAGATAAAATGATTTTTACATTTTTTTAAAGAGTTACAATCTCAGAAACCCATAGGCGCAGTTCTACCCTGTCCTATACCATGAGGGGTAATTGACTCAATGGCAGTGAGTTTGACTTTGAATTATGGTTAGAGAATGAAGAAGAAAGCTTACTTTTTAATTTTGTACGCCACTACATGGTTTTTTTTGTTTTTTGTTTTTGTTTTTTGGGGGACATCACTGCCCTCTGGGGGGAGTGGGAGGTCCAGCCTTGCTCCTGGCGAGCTGTTGCTGGATTTGAACCGCCAAGCCAGTGGGCTGCAGTCCCGCACTCAACCACTATGCCACCGGGGCTCAACCCTCACTACATGTTTAAAATTATTTTTCTACCACCAACTGGTCCCATTTAATTGCCTAAAGAGGAAAAACATTAAAAGAATATGTTCATGTGTAAGTAGTTAAAACAAGTTGGCTTACATTAAAGAAATTGTCATGGTTCGACTTTGGAGGGGCTGAGCAAAAGACTAGGTGAGAGCAGGCCTTCCCTCCAACATAGACCATTTCCCCACAGCTCCCTGGGGCTCTGGGGCTCCAGAGGCTGGCTTCTGAGAACACATAAGAGAACAAGGCAAGCGTGGCCCACCTATGTGGTCAGCTTTCATCAACTAGAGCAGAAAATTGGTTTCTGAGTCTAATTTGACAGTCTGGTTCATTTCTAAAAGGTGTAGCACATTTCTTCCCGGTGTCTATTTCCTCTTTGATAATGAAAAAGTCCACAAACAACCTCAGAGGGCTGTTTGCTGAAATCAACATTTTAAAAATACAAAACACTCCCCCGAAAGAGATTTGAGAGAATGACGATGTCAACAAATGGGCAAATGTGGTCTGCATACAATTGACATATGCATTGATCATGATAGGAGTTGTAGGAGTCCCCAATAGTTATTTTAAAAAGAAAGAGATTTGAAAGGCAGTCTACTCTCTTTAAACTTTTTTTTTTTAATTTTTTTTGGGCATCACTGCTCTCCGGTGGTGGGAGTAGGAGGCCCAGCCCCACTGCTGGAATTGAACCTCCGTCCCAGTGGGCCGCAGTCCTTCGCACAACCACTACGCCACCAGGGCTCAGTCTAGTCTACTCTCTTAAGATAACCTTATAGGGCTCAAGTCGAAAGCAAATGCTTCAGAATGATGTTGGCAACAAGTGTACAAATGTGCTTGACACAATGGATGGAAGGATGGGTTGTGATGAGTTCCCAATAAAATGATTTTTTTTTAAAGATAACCTTGCGTCATCCTGATAAGGAAAATCATCGCGAACCCCTTTTTCTGCATGTCTCAATCAAGCTAGCCCATCTGTAGAACTCATTTCAAGTGTGGCAATCTAACAGTTTGTAGACTGAGGCCAGGTTCTAAGTCAATGAGATGGCCTCACCAGGGTACAATGAAGGCTACATGGTCTCCTAATCACATTTTACCCACTGCTAGCCCAGCCTCTCCTGGCTTCCTCCCTCCAGAAAGATTTCAACATTGAAGAACTGGGCTGGTTCGCCCCCTCGTGGGCAATTCTATCCGCTCCACCCGCACTTGGTTCAGTCTAAGATTCTAGCTTTCCACAAAACAGATGCAGGTTTTCTTACCAATCAGTGCACTGTATGTGTGGCACTGGCCATCTGTCGGTGATGGCTAATGTGTTACTAAATACTAATCAAGTTTCCGTGAAGCTCCCAGACTAAGACAAAGTAGGAAGAAAGGCTGTGGGTGACAATGGTCCCCTTGTGCTTGAGGCTTCCATGAGTCAGGGACAGACTTGAAAGCAACTGACAGGAACTACCTACCCTTGACTGGTGCCTCTTCATTTCACCTTGACCCCACCATACCATTTGTGAACATTTGATACAGAGACAGAGGGGACCAGTGCCTCACATGTGGCACGTCTTGTCTCTAGAATTTATTTCATTGGAGGTTATTTCTTGTTTTTAATATTAGCCCTACTACATTTAAGTACTCAAATATTTCACTTGTTTAAAATCAAGTCTTTCCTCAGAATTTAAGTTAGGACTCATCTTGAGCTTTTTCTTTTTCTTTTTTAATTCATTTTATTGGGGGCTCATACAACTCTTATCAAAATACCTACATCCATCCATCCATCCATTGTGTCAAGCACATTTGTACATCTCTTGGAGCTTTTTCTTTATAGGCATTTAGGACCGCAATCCCTGCACTACAGTGTGGGCCTTCACTGATGCTTGTCAAGAAGGCAGAATCTCACGCTGGGTCCCAAACCCACTCAATCAGAATCAAGATCCCCAGAGAATTCCCAAACTCAGTAATATTGAGAAGTATGGCTTTCATTGGCAGTTAAGCTTATACTTATTGACCAGATGCTCCATAACTTTCTGAATTAATGGTAAACTCTAAGCATATACATCCTGATGAAATGCTAAAATTAACAGGAGAGTAGAGAAATGTAGTCACCAAGTAATAAGCTTAGGGAGATCTCCTCAAAAACTTGTGGAGAGGTCCCATCAGGATGGAAGTCCTGTGTTCCCTTGAAGCCAGAAAGATAGCTTAAAACTAAGTACATCAAATATCTTTTAAGTCAGGGATCAGCAATGCTGACTATCCTTTACCATTGACCCAAGCTGCTTCTGTGCATTCCCCCTCCCCTGCCCAAACTGAACCTTCCCTGCCCCTGATCCACCCACCAAACCCCTTGCCTCTCTGGCCTCGGGGGGCCCTGCTCAGAGAGCAGACTGAATGGGCAACTTGATGCAGACATGTTCATGACAACCCAATCCACGCTTTTGCCATTTTTTCCTCTTTGCTTTCTCCTTCTTTCTCTGAGTCCCCTCCTACCCTGCACGGAAGACACATGTAGGAATCTCAACCAAAATAATGGTTTTATTGATTTATTTTGGGTTTTATCTATTTTATTTATTATTTCTTTCTTTTTTTCCCATGTCTCATCTATTTCCTTTTCCTGTGGAGCACCTCCCACCCCATGTGTATGCGTGCCTCTCAGGCAAACACAGGCAACCCAAGTTAAAAACAGGTTAAAAAAGCAAAAGGGTTTTTAGGAGGTTTTTCTCGCCCATCTTCCTGCTATCATAGCAACGAAACCATACATGGTCAGCCAATGCCCCAGTTCTCTGTTTTTCCTTCTCTTCTCTATAATCACATTTTTCTCATCATGTTATTTATCTTTTTTTTTTCCACATCACTGCCCTGATGGGAGTAGGAAGCCCAACCTTGCTCCTGGAGAGCTGCTGCTGAATTTGAACTGTCAACCCTGTGGGCTACAGTACTGTACACAACCAGTGTGCCACCAGGGCTCAGCTTATCTTCTTTTGCATTCTCTACTTTCTATTTTTCCATTCCTTTGCTTGCTTTCCTTTTCCCTTTTCTTCTTAAATTCGACTCCTACACATATGTGTACGTATACCCACACAGAGATGCTCTCCTTCTGCTCTGATTTTATACAAGTAACTTCTACCCCATTAACTCTCTCTTTTTGTTCTCTCTCCTAATCCCCAATAAATATATTGCCATGATATCCATTAATTCTTAACATTTCTCTTAAAATACATTTTCCATTATTTTTACAAATCTTTTGATTGATTTATAAATTATTATTACTCCTAGCAGTTGTTTTATTTTATTCACTCTCTTCTCCCTATTTCCACCTTCCCCACATAAGTCTGCCCCCCCTTTCCCCTATTTCCCCACTACATGCTTTCCTGTTTCAATGAGAACTCTCCTACATCACTAGACAGAGCCAAATAGCTCTACTCTAAGCAGAAGCCCACACACCACAAATCCACAGAAATGGCTATCAACCACATGGCAACAAAGCAAAATCAACTAAAAACAATCAACTGAAATTCACCCAAAAAAATGAAATATTCTGACAAAGTGACCCTCAAATCACCAGAAACAGATTTAAGAAGAATGTTGTTTAGGTACTGTAAGTAGTTGTAAAAATAATAAGAACAATGAAAGGAATTGAAAATTTTGAAATGCCATCTCCAAAAAAATAGCAGCGAATATGAAGCCAATCACTCTGACTATGACTGATAAGAGAAACAAACAAAAAATGAAAAGAAAAGAAATACAAAGAAAATTTAAGACTGATGTAGAATACTATAAAGAGAAACTACTTATGCCTCAATGGACTCCTGGAGCAAGAAGAAACAACAACAAATACAGAGAAAAGAGTAAGGGAAATCATAAAGGAAATTTTTCTTAATAACACAAGGAGAGAATAACGATTCACAAAAATGAAAGCAGTTCAAACAGGTTCGGTCCCAAAAGAAAATCATCTTAACATAATTTAGTCAAACTCCAGCATTAAGGAAAAGGAGAGAATCCTGAGGGCAGCTAGGGAAAAAAGAATAATCACCTATAAAAGAAAATTGATCAGGATAAGCTTGGACTTTTTGGTAGAAAATATACAAGCAAGAAGATAATTGAATGAAATATAAAATTTAGAAAGAATAAAACTACCAAGAGTCCTGTGTCCAGCAAAATTATCTCTTAAATACAAGGGAGGAATAGGTATTCCCAGACAAGGAAAAATGAACAGAATTCATAAAAACAAGACTAGTGATACAAGAATAATTTAATGAGATCAATATGGACAAAGAATCAACAACAGAAATAGACAAACCTGAAAGTATCATACAGGACAATAGCACCCAGGAATCAATACAATGGAAGCAGCACCTAAAAACAACACAGAATTAGAGTAGGAATAAATGCAATAATAAAATCTCAAAAAGAAAAATAAGCACAAACAGAACAAACTGACAGAGGGAAAACTTGCATGTATTGGTAAAGACACTGCATGTCAATGGATTAAATCCACCAAAAAGAGACACCAAGTAATGGGCAGAAGTAGAAAAAAAAGTTCGTTTATAATTCAGGGGTCATCAAACTTTTTAAACAGGGGTCAGGCACTGTCCCTCAGACCGTTGGAGGGCCAGACTAGAGTTAAAAAAAAACAAAAAACAGGGGCTGAGCCCCGGTGGCGTAGTGGTTGTGCACGGGACTGCGGCCCACTGGGATGAAGGTTCAATTCCAGCAGTGGGGCTGGGCCTCCTACTCCCACCACCGGAGAGCAGTGATGCCAAAAAAAAGGACAACAACAACAACAACAACAAAAAAAAACTGAAAAAATTCACTGCGGGCCCAGGCCCGGGATGAGTCAACTGTTACGCAAGACAGTGGTGGTGGCAAAAACACCCCGGTGGGCTGGATAAATGTCCTCAGTGGGCCACATGTGGCCCGCAGGTCATAGTTTGAGGACCCCTGTTTTATATACTTATCTACAGCATAAAATCAAAGATGGAAACAATAGAACTCAAAGAATAGAGAAAATTTAAGCCAATGACAACCATAAAAAGGCAGTCCCAATAATCTTAGTTTCTCCTAAAATAGACTTGAAGGCAAATAACATAATGAAAGACAAGAATGAAAACTAGATAATAATTAAAGGAAAAATAGAACAGAAGCCATAACCATAACAAACATAAATGTCTCCAATGAAAGAACCTTAAAACACATCAATCAAACCCTGAAAAGCAGAAGAGAAAAAGAGACAACTTGACAATAATAGTACGACACTTCAGTACACCACCTTTCTTGTTGAAATACAGGTCAACAAAAAAGAGACTGAATAAGAAATAGAAACTCTAAACAACACAATAAACCAACTTGACTCTCTAGATATATACAGAGCACTTTACCTAACAACACAATATAAATTCTCTCCCAGGACACAAAGCAAACTCTCTAGACTGGACCACGTTAGGCCACAAAAGAAGACTTAATAACTCTTTTTTAAATATCAAGGTTATATAATCCATTTTTTTCAAGATTACAACTCTATGAAACAAATTCAGTAATAAAAAGAGCAATGTAACTTCAAACACATGGAGACAGAACAGCGTACTACTTAAATGCTTCTGAGTAGTAGATCAAACAGGGGTAAAATTAAGAAAAGTTTGAAACCTACAAATGCAACCTACAAATCCATTTGGGACATAGCAAAAGTAGTTGTGACGATTTACAGCAATGAACACATGCATGTAAAAAAAAAGAGGAGCGATGTAAGACACAACACATCAAAGAATTAGAACAAGAAAAACAACATAAACCCTACAACAAGGAGGAAAATATGACATATAAGCTTATTATTGCTGAAGATCATCCAACAGAAGTTGCAGCAGTTTCTAATAGGGAGCTGCCCAGAGGTTCTGGCTATTCTCAAGAGAACATGGAAGAGGGGATCTTATTGCGGGTGGCATATGGATCTCTGCTGAAAGCAGAGAAAAATAGAAAGATGTTAACTTATGTTGTAATGACTATGCTAAAGCATTTGCGTTTGACTATTTGAACCATAACAAACTATGACTATCCTTGAGAGGAACAGAAATCCCAGAATAAGATCTTGTTCTCATAGAGATCCTGGGTATGAACCGAGAAGCAGTTATGTGAACAGAACAAGGGAATACTACACGCTTCCAGAACAAGAATCGTGTGCTACAGGATTCCTCATCTTCTCACCAGACTGACTCAATCTATATGCCGAGTGAATCTTCAGAGAAGCTGGATTATATGAAGAAGAATGTGGCATCAGAATGGAAGGAAGGTTATGAACAACCTTCAAACAAGGCAGATGACACAATCTTGTTTGCTGAAAGCGAGGAACACTGGAAACACTTACTGAAGAAGATCCAGGGTTGCAAACTTCACTATGGACTGCAACTTAATGTAAAGACAACCAAAACTCTCTCAACTGGACCAGTACTTAACACTATGATAAATGATGAAAAGATCAAAGTTACCAAGGATTTTGTTTTGCATTGATCTGCAACCAATGCTCAGCTGGGGTCAGTTTTTCATTTTGTGGGGAGAGGGGAAAGCCCAAATAGTTCCTGCCATATCACATTATTCTACAGCCATCCCAAATTAACAGACATTCCTAAAGGTGTTTCCAGTGAATCTTAATGGATAGTCAAGTAGAGAACAAGGATTGTCAGTGAACTTTAATGGAAATGCAAGTCCAGACGTGGTGGTAGGATAAGTCTGTCTTGGAGAAAGTGATTCCATTTTTGTTGTTAAGTAAAGCAGGAGTGATGTCCTGCTATTGGGGGAAAGAATACTTAACACTACTTATATAGACCCCCAAAATGAGGATATGCCTAACATTATATTTTTAATTGGGTACTTTTAGCTTAGTTTCTATCCAGCCTTTAATGACCCAGGTTGTGTGCTATGTAAACAACCAGAATTTTAGACTCTCTTTTCAAAATGCATAAAACCCTTCGTAGGTCACACCATAAGGGTCCAATTTGTAAATTTCATTAAGGGAACTGGACTTTACTTTAAACATACTTGTAGCAGATTAAGGGAACTGAAACACTCCCTTAGACTTAAGAGTGAGTGCTCTGGTATGAGAAGGAACTGATGACTACTTCCAAGGTTATGGATTTGGAAAGCTGTTGGATGGTGGTGCAGATATTTTGATTTGGAGATGCTGAATAAATGGCACCCCGAGACTACCACATAGTTGCTATTTTCATACTTCCTTTACTTTCTAATGATATATCTTAGTCTAGCAGGTAAAGTTCTTCCTTTGTGAATGAGCCTTATTAGAAGTTTTGCCCTATCTCTAACCTTCATTATTGCATAAATAGTATCCAGTAACTTAAGTTTTTAATCTGTACATGTCAACTATCCATGTATTGTAATCTAAAAACACTATCCTATAAAAGTATATTTTCCTTTTATCAACAGTATTTTAAATTACATACAATTGGGTAAAAATAATACAATCAATAGAATATCATATTCCCCATGGGAGTGATTTGTAATGGTCCATAAAAAAAGGCTAATGTCTCTAATATGGAATAGTTAAATCATAGATACACAAAAGAATCTTGATCTCACACTTAATCATAACCCTATGATAAAAATGATGAATTCTTATAATATAGCCCTACTTGATACTTGACCTCATGAAGAAATCATTAAAGATAGGGGTGCTATAGTTAAGTGTGGTGAAGAACTCAGATGATGTCCAGCTATAAGTAAGAAAAGTATCTGAGATATTAAAGGCTTGTCTTTTTGTTGTTGTTGTTGCTGCTGTTGTGGCATCAGTGCCCTGGTGGGAGTAGGAAGCCCAGCCTTGCTCCTGGAGAGCTGCTGCTGGATTTGAACCATCAACCCTGTGGGCTGCAGTCCCGCACACAACCACTACACCACCAGGGCTCGGCCCTAAAGGTTTGTCTTAAAACAAGCTGTGGGGCTGAGCCCCGGTGGCGTAGTGGTTGTGCGCGGGACTGCGGCCCACTGGGACAGAGGTTCAGTTCCAGCAGTGGGGCTGGGCCTCCTACTCCCACCTCTGGAGAGCAGTAATTGCCACCCCCCGCCCCCCCCCCCAAAAAAAAGCTGTGGCAGTCATGTGCTTATGTTAATTTTATGATTGAAATGTAGGAGTGGAGTCTAGCCTGTTAATCTGGAGATAGCCATTGAATAGCCAATAAGGCCTCTATGTGGGCATGGCTTTCACCTGAGACTCCAGGGGAATCTCACGATATTTCCCGTGTGAAGATGAGAAGCTATCTTCCCCAGTTGTTGGAAGTTAGTTTCAGAGATGATTAATCACAGGCAACACAGAATGGCGGCGTCTGGGAGGCTGGAGTAGCCGGTGGAGAGACCACACGGCTTTGCCCTGATGGAGGCGGACCTCTGAGGCTGGGGCAGCCACATGGAGGCCTCTTCCAGCAATGAGTTGCTTCTGCCACCACGGGATGCTGTTGATGAACCCTGAGCCCTGGAAGCGAGAAGACATGGGGAGACCCCTGTCGGTGCCAGGACTCTGTACCCACTGACCTGTGACTTTGTGATTCGGGAGACTTTATGATTTCGGGTATATGGGTTAATATCAGACTTGTGGCTTTTAGCTGGACTGGGCTGGGATGTTTTCTCAATGTCCTGTTCCTCTTGAATATAAACCCATTTCTTATACCTATATGCGTGTCTCTGAAATTTGTTCCTCTAGTCTACCCGGATGACACACAAGCAGACATCTCAGTGAAGTGTCATTAAAGTACACATGGGAGAAGCACACCAGACTGTGTGATCCAAAGGTTGTAAATAATAACACCCAAAATCAGAGGAGGGAACTGTTTTTGGAACTTGTGTTCTGAACAACTGTTTTGCAGAAGGGAAAACCCAAAATCCATTTGCAAGGACCCCAGGTGTCGTAAGCTCCAGTGAATTCCCTCTGATTGTTGACAAGAGGTATGGAAGTCTCGATATCATATCGAGTGCATGGAAAAGTGGACTAATGAATATGGAGTTAGGTTAAAATTTAACCTTATCATTTGTTTGCTTTTTGACTCATTTTAAATTAGTTGTAGGTTTTATTATTTTCTTCCATTGGAAATTTTTCTGTTTTATTTCTTTATTGTTGCTTGTTTTTTTCCTTTTGTTTTTGACTGTTTTTATTTACACAAACTCCAGAGTAGGTAAAACTAGTCAGGTAGTATTGGATAAATAATTTCTTAGGGTTATGACAGGGAAGGTTAGGGGGAAATGGGAAGCCAATAAAAATGAGTACAAGAAAGAAGAAAATGTTCTAAGGTGGTAGTGATGATTGAACAATGCTTTCTAATAATTTAAGGTATTGAATTGTATAATATGTGAATTATATGTCAATAAAACTGTTCATGTTTTTTGAAAGATTAATGTATTATTTATTTTTCAACTTTCAAAGTATCATTTTAATTTCAACCCCTCTTGAATATGGAAAATGAACAAAATAAAATTCCAATGTGTAAGCACAAAAGTAAATACAAGTAGTGTATTCTGAAATCTCTAAAGAGTCAGCTAACAGCATCACACACTTAGCTGTTAATAGCAAGGCGCCAAATGTCAGATAGTATTTAAAATAATTAAAATAAGTGTAATCTAATTTCTTTTGTAAAGTATGCTATTTCAAAAGCAACACCAGTGTATATATTACATCAAACACAAAACAGGGTATAAATTAAACTTTAAAATGCAATACAATATGTTAAAAACACAATTTTTGATTGGCATAATTTTATTTATTTTCCAAAAAAATTCCCATCTTATTCTCCATAAAAACAAGATTAAGTCAAAAAGCTATGCTACAAATCATAGAAACAATTATTAAATAGCAATATCAATGTATAAAATGTAATACCTACCATTAGAACAAGAGCAGTAAAATAAATACTCAGCCACCAAAGAAAAGAAATAATAAAATTTAGAGGAGAAATAAATGAGTTAGAAAACAAAAACCAATAGGAAAAACTCAACAAGATCAGAGATTAGATATTCAAAGGGATTAACAAATTTGACAAACCTGTGGCAACTCTCATAAAAAAGAAGCAAATATTATGGATAAAAATTAAATAGACAGTATCACAACAGAGTCAACTAAGAAGACCATCACACAATATTATGAAAGATTGTATTCCAACAAATTAAAATACCTAGAATAAATTGACAAATCGCTGGAAGCTTGATATCTACCTAATTAGCACAGATTAAAATAGACCCCAAGAAGAAATAGAGCCAGTCATTAAAAATGCCCAAAAACAAAAAGGCCAGGAAACCGCAAATGACAAGAATCATGGTGTTCACCTATTTTTGTTGTTGTTATTAGGGTCCATTAAGTCAGTTCCAACCTATACTAACCTTTTGCACAACAGAACAAAAAACTGCCTGGTTTTTCATCATGGTTCCTATGCCTGAGCTTATTATTACAGCCACCATGTTATTCTGTGTTCTAGAGGACCTTCCTCTATTTCACCAAATACCCATGTCCTTCTCCAGGTACTGATTTCTCCTGACAACTTGTCCAAAATGTGTAAAAGAAAGTCTTGCCATCCTTGCCTCTAGAGAACATTCTGGCCGTACTCTTTCCAAGACGGATTTGTTTGTCCTGTTAGCAGTCTAGGGCACTTTGAATTTTCTTCTCTAGTACCACAATTCAAATGTATCCATTCTTCTGTCTTCATTATTCAAAAATCTTACTTTCACAAACATATGAGGCAATTGAAAATACCGTGACTTGAGTCAGACGCACCTCAGTCCTCATGTCCGTCTATAGGTAGTTTGAAATCAAGGCCTAAGATAGCCCAGCGAGTTCAAGGCAGCCTGGCTAAGGAAGTTAAAGGTAGTATTAACCAGGCGGCCTGTTTGATTGTGAGAATCTTTCATACACAATTTTAGAATTTCCTCTTTTTGATTCTCTTTCTGCTTTTTATTGCATTCAGAGATCAACAGGAAAGCACAGTATTTGATACTTAAGGAGAAAAAAGAAAACTCTTGCTGCTCATGTCTCCTGGTGAATGAAAATATTGGCCTGAAATTCCAGTAGCTGTAAACTCATTTCTCTTTGGGCTGGAATTTTAATAGTGACTGATCTTTTCTCAGTGTGCTCTGCATTTCTTTGACCTGAAATCTCTTAGATCTTCAAAATAGTTTTTAAAAGGATAAATATGAAAAGAGATTATTCTTAACAGCAAATCAGTCTTTGAATTCAGCAAATCATTTTTTGAATTATTTTTTACAGTATACATTTTAGCACTTCGAATCCAAGGTTAAAAACTGGCAGCCTAATTGCTACCCACATTCACTTTAATTTTTGCCTTGCTTTATTTTTTGTTACATGATTATAAACATAATTGGACAGGGTCTGTGTTCTTCAATTTACCATAGTGACAAGTCCCTAATCAAACTAGATAATATATGCTGTCTAATACTCTCATTCAGTGTTTTCTGCTTGAAATCGTGAAATTAATATGCAAGGCTACTTTCTTAAAAGGAAAGCTTTGTTCCTCATCGTGGACACATTAGACCAGGAGTCATCTGGTCCACACTCCTGCCTCCAAGTAGAGTTGCCATTCTAGGTACAACACAGGTACAAGAGGACGCAGTCCTGGGAAAGGAGCTAAGAATTCTAGGAGTCATTCTAAATCATTCTAAGTCATTCTAGGATCATTCAAGTTAATGCACCCTTGAGGCCAGTCCAGAAAAGACCTGAAACTCATTTCGTGGGGTAGATTCTAGACTCACCCAAATAAAGCAGCGTATGAAGTAACAAACACTACACAGTCAGATGGGCAAATGATGTCTGCCTTCCTGATTAGCAACGGGGGTGTTAGGTGCCCTTGAGCAGGCTCTGGCTCAGAGTGATCCTGTACAAAACAGATGGAAACGCTGCCTGACTCTGTGCCTGACTCCGTTTTCACAGTCGTTCCTGTGCTGGAGCCCCCCGTCGCAATCACTGTGTCAATCCGTCTTGTTGCAGACTTTCCTTTTTTCTAGTACCCCCTCACAAACATAACGTCCTTCTTTAGGGACTGGTCTCTCCTGACAACATGTTCAAAGCACAGGAGACCGAGTTTTGCCCTTCTGGACTCCTCTTTGTTTTGTTTTGTTTATTTATATGTAAGCAGTTTTGTTGTTGCTAACTGTACATTTAAAAAGATCATTTTACAAATAACCTTATTAAAAGGTGGACAAAGGACCTAAATAGACAATTTACAAAGAATTACACCCAAATGGCTAATAGGCGCATGAGGAAATTCTCTCTTTCACTAGCCATCTGGGAAACACAAGTCAACACAACGATGAGATATAATCTAACATCCATAACTGTAGCCCAGTTTAAAAAACACAGAGAAGAACAAACACTGGAGGGGATGTGGAGAGACTAGAACTCTGTGGAATTTATTTTAATAAATAAGTTTATTGAGGGCTCAGACTAGAACTCTTATACACTGCTGGTGGGCTTGTAAATACATACAGCCACCGTGAAAAGCAATATGGTGATTCCTAAAAAAGCCGGCGATAGAAATACTATGTGACCCAGTGCTGGGCATACACTCCAAGGAAACAAGAGAGAGATAACAAACAGATGTAGGCTCACCCATGTTTGTGGCAGCACAGTTCACAATAGCAAGAAATTGAAATCAGCCCAAGCCTTTGTCAGTAGAAGAATTGATTTAAAAAAAAACAAAAACTTTGGTATAGACACACATTGGAATACATTACATCCCTAAAGAACAGTGATGAAACCATAAAACACTTCGTGACATGGAGGGAGCTGGAAGACATTATGTTGAGTGAAGTTAGTCGGTCACAAAAGGACAAATACTATATGAGTCTACCTATAGATATGAATAACGGGATGGGCACAGGTTCAGGCTTGCAGGCCATCCAATGTGCTGGCAAGGGCAGCCTGGAAGCTTGGTAGATAACCTGACTGGTTATCTGACTGGTGCCAGTGAACCATGCATCTTCATTTGTATTTTTGATGGTCACTTTGGCAGAGGAATCCTCACATCAGCTGGGATCAGACCTTTAAGAGAGGAGGGAGGATGGCCATTTAATGGCTGCCATGCAAAGGAATGATGAAGTTCCCCTCCACCCCCAGATTGGCAGATATTCCTATCAGAGCTATGAGTATCCTGATGGGAAAGTCAAGTCAGGAGCGGGGAAAGGAAACATACACATCTGTGAAAATACAAGTGCATGTCTATTGATAGAAAGGGTGGTGGGAAAGGTTAACTACCTAATGGAGAAAAAATAGACTAGCAATAGTTTTAAGGATGTTAAACAGGGAGTATGTCTGATAATAGACATCTCACCAGTCATACTGGTCCTAATGTCTGTTCAGCCCCTATGGACTCCCACCTATGGCACAGAACACTGAGGTGTGGAATCCTGATCTTCAAGGCATGCAACATGCTTCCAAGGCCATACAAGAGGGTGTGATGTGGAAAATTCCCTGGTTAAACACAACTCTCCCTCTGTAATCTGAGAAGTTGAGATGGAAATCACATGGTGTGCAAAGAAGAAAACAGCTATACCAAGGGCATTGAACTGTCGATAAGTAGACCCACATTTACTTACTACTTCAACACCATACTTGCTCTATCATGATATATATTATTCTGGCAGACCTGTGATGGACAATGTCAGTGAATATTATTGTAAATGTGACCTGACCACCACCTCCCATTGTTTGTGCAAATAGGGCCCAGTCACATAAGAATTTATTCTGTACAAGTGGACAATCCAGGTATTGCGACTTGTTCAATCTCCCCCTCTCAATAGTGTTTTAAAAATCAGTACCATGGTCTAATCAAGGACACTCTAAACAGAAGGTCCTTATGCTTCAGGGAGATCATTGAGGTCTCACTTAGATGGCTGCTTGTTTGAAAACAAGCCATTACAACCCTAGATACTATTCTTTCTGATAGCCAGGCACCATCCAATTCCTTCACCACACTTTGCTATAGCACCTATGTCTTCTGTGTTTCCTTCATGAAAGTGAGCATTGCAGAGAATAAGCCTCTGGTGATTTCCCTCTAACCATAATTAAAAGATGGAAATAACTTGATGATCAGACAGAGTGTATGGGACAGATAATGATAGTAGATAGAAATGAAAAATCTGACTTGAATGGTGAAAACCTTGTCACTTGATCTCCCCTCTGATATACCTTGGGCCTGATCTGGTTTTTAATATTTCTGGGCTTTGCTTTCATATTAGGGTTTATATCTGTCATATTTTGTTATTGTGGCTATTTCTTGAATCTTTATGTGTTTTTCTATGTTTTCCAGTATATGAAACCCAGGATAGAGTAATCTCTAGAGACAACAACTAGAATACGGGTTTTTGGGGACTGTGGTAGGAGAGGTGTTGGGCAGGTGGGAAGAGCTGATATCATGGAGTTCAAGAAGAAAATGTTTTGGAACGATGTTGGAACTATGGAATAATTTGATGTCTACATTTAGCTCCTAATAAAACTGTTCAGAAAAATAGTTTTTTGACATATAATGAGCATAGCATATAATTTAATCATTCAATCATATTAAGAAGAGTTGTGCAACCACTACCACTTTCAATTTGAGAATATTTTCTTCTCATCATCATTGTTAGCCTTCCATTTCTCCCCAACCTCCGCTGCTCGCCTCTAAGTAATTATCTAAGTAATTATGTAATCTATAGGTAATTTCTGTAGATTTACCTATCCTGTACGGAAAATCATACAAAATTACTGAGGAGTTTTTTATAACTTAGTCCTTTGAATGCTTCATCACATTCATGGATATATTTGCAGCACAGGTAAAAATACATAAATTGAAATGTTCTCTATCAAACCTATATATGCTTGTGGGTATAGTCCTACTATCCCTTCTCAGCCTTTGTGCCTAGCCATGCATCTCCTTGTAGATCACTTATTACAGGATTGTGCTCATAACAGTATGTACTTTGGTTGCCTTAAATCTTGTACTCCTCCCAGTGTCTTTCATTGTCTCCATTAATTTTTTTCAACCTTCTTTTTAAAGTGCATTGCCTTCACTCAACCAAGCTGATATGGGTCTACCCTAGGTCATCAAGGAATGCTTCTTTCTTTTCTTTATCTCTTACTTACTTTTCTTTGTTCATTTACTTATTTTATTTTTTAAGCCATTATATAAACGATGATTTATTTTTTTGTTTGAGATAGCCTTGTTTATCACTAAATGTTTCAAGTCCATTTCATTTTTACTTTTTTTCCTGGAGTGATTTTTTTTGGGTGACGTTTGGCTTTTATTTATTTTTGTGTGTGTGGGCATTACTGCCCCCTGGTGGGATTAGGAGGCCCAGCTTTGCTCCTGGAAAGCTGCTGCTGGATTTGAACCGCCAACCCTGTGGGCCGCAGTCTCGCACACAACCACTACGCCACCAGGGCTCAGCCTGAGGTTTGGTTTTTAAATAATCATTATATATATACTAAATATATCCTAACAACCCATGATAAGCAGATGATTTTGATAATTAAGAACTTTGCCTCTGTGTCATGGGCTAAAAAACTTTCTCCCAATATGTGGGCTCTGTTGTCTCTTTCTATATTCTGGAATAATTTGTGCAGAATTAGTAACTGGTCTTCACTGAAAGCTTTGCATATTTCTTCTGTGAAGTTATATGGTTCTGGGCTTTTCTTGGTTGGAAGTTTCTTTTCTTTCTTTTTTTAAAATCATTTTATTGGGGCTCACACAAATCCCATCACAATACATGTGTGTGGGTGTGTATATATATATATACATATATATACACACGTGTGTATATATATACACACCCACACACATACATACATTTCATGCAAAGCATATTTGTACACTTGTTGCCATCATCATTCTCAAAACATTTTATTTCCACTGAAGCCCCTGGTATCAGTTCCCCATATTCCCCCTCCCTCCTTGCTCCCCTTTGCCCCATGAACCCTTGACAATTTATAAATTGTTATCATTTAGTCATATCCTATACTGCCCAAAGTGTCCCTTCACCCACTTCTCTGTTATCTGTACCCCTGTTATCTCTACCCCATATGTAGATCCTCGTCATCAGTTTCCCCTTTCTACTCCACCTGTCCTGGATTCCCCATGTTTCCAGTTCCTATCTGTACCAGTGTACATCCTCTGGTATAGCCAGATTTGTAAAGTAGAGTTGGGATCATGACAGTGGTGGTGGGGAGGAAGCATTTAAGAACTAGAGGAAAGTTGCATATTTCATTGTTCTTACACTGTACTCTGGCTTGTGTCCTCCCCGCAACCCTTCTGTTAAGGGATGTCACTTCACCTACAGATGGGTTTTGGGTCCCCAATCTGAACTACCCTCATTTATAATGATATAATTTTATAATAGTATATTCGTTGATGTCTGATACCTGATCCCTTTGAAATCTCGTGGTCACACAGGCTGGTGTGCTTTTTCCATGTGGTCTTTGTTGTTTCTGACCTAGATGGCCACTTGTTACCTTCAATCCTTTAAGACCCCAGATGCTATATCTTTTTATAGCCAGGCACCATCAGTTTTCTTCACTACATTTGATTACGCACACATTTGTCTTCAGCGATCATATTCAGGAAGGTGGGCACGCAATAATATAATTTTTAGTTCTTTGACGCCTGATATCTGATTCCTTTGACACCTCGTGGTCACAGAAGTTGGTGTGCTTCTTCCATGTGGGCTTTGTTGCTTACAAGCTACATGATTGCTTGTTTACTTTCAAACTTTTAAGCCCCCAGGTGCTATATCTTTTGATAACCGGGCACCATCAATTTTCTTCACCACTTTTGTTTATGCGCACATTTGTCTTCAGTGATCATTTTGGGAAGGTGAGCATCACGGAACACCAATTTAATAAAACAAAGTGCTCTTGCACTGAGAAAGTACTTGAGTGGAGGTTCAATGAACATCCACTGCCTTAATACTAACTCTACAAGTTTATGCACATAGATCTACTTCCCCATCATTATATGTAAATATATTTACTTATGTACATGCCTGTATTGGGACCTCTATAAAGGTCCTTTGCTTCCCGGTTCTTTCCTCTATTTCCTTTTACTTTCCTCTTGTTCCAATATCATGCTTAGTCTTCAATTGGATTTCAGTAATTCCTCTGTGTTACATTACTCTTGATCAGTCCCTATCAGGCCTCCCATACTTGTCACTGATTTTGGATCATTTGTTGTTGCCTTAATCCCTGAGTTGATTAATACCACCTCCTTTCCCCCACCTTCCCATCTCCCATGTCCCCCTGGAACCATCAGCCCCATTGTTTTCTCCTCCAGACTGTTCATCGAGCCTGTCTTATCTAGATAGACTTGCAGAGATGATAATAATGTGTACCCAAAAAAGACATCGCGAGATGAAGCGACCAAAGAAAACAAAACAATGACAACAAGAAAACAAGCAATGTCCAGAAGAACAAGTAAAATATAATGATATTAACAAAAGAAAAACCTGTAAATAGTTCAAGTCTGTTCATTGACCTCCAGGAGTGTCCCCCAATGGGGTGCCACTTGCCCCAAAATATATCCCTGGCACTCCCTCAGGAACTCCAGGCTCTGCTCCCCTTGCTGCTCTGCTGCACACCCTTAGTGTTTTGCCTTGGTGTGGTGTCAGACCGGGTACAATTCCGACCCTGCTTCTCCATTGTTGTCCCCGTAGAGCCGTGGGTCAGCGAGGGATGCTGAGTTTCACAGTGGAGCCGGCCAAATGGTCCTCTCTGTGCATTGGCTGTTCTGAGTGGGGAGATCATCCTCAAGGTTCTATGCGCCAGGATGCACTCTACTCTCTCTTCCTCCCCCTACATTTGCACTCATGTGTTCTGGTCAGACCTGCCCTCTCCCCGAGCTGCAGCATCAGTGCTATCCTTCAAAGCACACTCCCCTAAGGGGAGGGGCCGCTGTCCGCGTGCTTGGGATTGGGGCTGAGGCCTCAGATCCCTTCACTGGCTCCCCGCTCCATGACGTCACACTGCATTCGCATCCTGGAACACCAGGTTTAAGTTTGCTCCCTCTTTCCCTGTAGAGATATAACCAATATGCTCACCTGTGGTGTGTTAGTACCCCATTCCCCCACTACACATCGCCATCTCCCCACCCTTGCCCCCTCAGTTGGCTACCATATGTAGTCCTGGATTTTGTCTGACTCCTGCATACTAGCTGGGCCTCACCCCAGGAATGTCTGTATACAGTAGTGTTTTCCCTATGCCCCTTTTGCTTTTTTTACTAGTATTATTCTTATCTCAGCAGACTCATGGTGTGCTTGTACTTTTGCCATTGGCTTACTGCCCTTAGCATCATTTCCTCCAGTGCTTCCCATGCGGGGATGTGCTTCATGAGTTCATCACTGCTTTTCAGCAATATGTAGTAGTTCATTGTATGTATGTGCCAAATCTTTTTAATCCATTCATCAGTTGATGGAATTTTGATTTGTTTCCAACTTCTTGTAATTGTGCACTGTGCTGCGATGAACATTGGAGTACAGATGTCTGGCCATGGTTTGTTTCTTACCTCTTCTGGGTATATGCCCAGTAGGGGAATTGCTAGGTCATATGGTAGCTCAATATCCATCTGTTTTAGATATTGCCAAATCAATTTCCATAGTGGCTGTACATACTTAAAAGTCCACCAGCAGTGGATGAGAGTTCCTGTCTCCCCACAGCCCCAGTTGGAAGTTTCTTGATGACTTCTATTTTTCTTTTATTATAGGTCTGTTCAAACTTTCTACTTCCATCTGTATTAATTTGGGTAAATGGTGTGTTTGTAAGTTTTTATCCATTTCTTCTAGGTTATTAAACATTGGCATGTATTATGTTATGACTTATAGTAGTGTGTTATTCTTTTTATTTTATTTTAATCTGTTGTGATGTTTCCCTTTTCATCCCTAATTCTAGATATTTGCATTTTTCTTTTTCCCCCTTTGTTAAATTTACCAATGGCTTATCATTTTGTGATCTTTTTGAAGAACTAAATCCATATCTTGTTGACTTTTCCATTGTTTTTGTTTTCCAGTTTGTTTATTTCTGCTCTGAACTTTATAATTTATTTTCTTCAGTAGTTTATATTGTTGCCCTTGTTTCAATTGTTGGGGGTGTTGATTTTAGTTTATTAAGGTACTGATTTTAGTGTTCTCCACTTTTTATGCAGTTGTTGATTGCTATATATTGCCATCTGGTCATCTGATCAGAGTACACAGGAGCAAATGAAGTGGGAGGGAGAAAGTGTGGAACATATGCTGGTGCTGGTCCACCAAGCCTTAAGGACAATATTTCTTCTCAGAGCAGGCAGTGCACAGAGAGGACCATAGAGCCAGCCATACCATGAGACACCATGTCCCTCAGTGACCCATAGCTTCAAACGACAACACGGGAGGCACAGTGAGAAAATTTTGCCACATCTAATCCCACCACTCCAAGGCAAAATGCTAAGGCCACACAACAGAGCGGCAAGGGGAGCTAAGCAATGAAGTGCCCAAGAAAAGCCAGAAATAGACTTTGGGGGTCAGAGCATGGCACCTCATCAGACTCGACTGGAAAACACTCCTAAAGACCAACAAACAGACCTTGAACTATTTATAGGCTTTTCTCTCTTCTTTCCCATTTGTTTTTTCGGTTGTTGTTGTTTTGTTTTCTTCTGCTGTTTAATTTTGCTCTGTTGTGTGTGTGTGTGTGTGTCTGCTTATTATTGTCTCTGCATGTCTATCTATATAAGATAGGTGGGATAAATAATCCAAAGGAGGAAACCACGGGACCAATAGTTTCAGGAGGACACAGGAGACAGGGAGGCAGAGGCAAAGGCAGTGAGTGTTAACAAACCCAAGGACAAAGGAACAAGTGATCTAAAACTGATGGTGAGAAGGGCGTAGGATGCCTGGCAGGGTTTGATCAAAGCAATGTAACCAAGAGGAATTACTAAAACCAGAATGAAGACCGAAAATGATAGCGAGACAAGAAGAAAATAAAAGGAAGTAGAGGAAAGAACTAGGAGACAAAGGGCATTTGCAGAGGTCTAAATACAAGCATGTACATATGTAAATATATTTATATAGAGCGATAGGGAAATTTATCTATGTACATTTTTGGGGGGCCATCACTGCCCTCTGGTGGTCGTAGGAGCTACCCAGCACTGCTCTTGAGAGCCGCTGCTGGATTTGAACCATCAAGCCTGTGGGCCACAGACCCATACTCAACCACTTACGCCACCAGGGCTCAGCCCTGCGTACATATTTTTATAGGTTTAGTATTAAGGTAGCAGATAGACATTGGACCTCTACTGAATACTCCCTCAATGAAAGGATACTTTGTTCTAATAATCCAGCATTCTGTAATGCTCACCTTCCCAACATAATGACTAAAGGCAAAATGGATGCATAAGCAAATGTGGTGAAGAAAGCTGAAGGTGCCTGGATATCAAAAGATATAACATCTGGGGTGCTAAAGGATTGATGATAAACAAGCAACTATCTAGATGAGAAGCAACAAAGTCCACATGGAAGAAGCACACCAACCTGTGTGATCATGAGGTGTCAATGGAATCAGGTATCAGGCATCAAAGACCCAGAACAAAAATGCATATAGATGTGAACAAGGAGGAGTATGGAGTGCAGATCCAAAGCCGATCTCTAGACACTTGGACATCCCCTTACAAAGAAGTCATAAGGACCAGTCAGACTGCAATATAACATCAATGAAACATACAACTTTCCTCTAGTTCTTTAATATTTCCTCCCCCACTCTCATGACCCTAATTCCACCTTACAGATCCAGCTAGACCAGAGCATGTACACTGATACCGATAAGAGCTCAAAACATTGGGAATGCATGGTATATAAGCCCCTCAAGATAAAAAAAAAAATGAGAGTAGTAGCAATACCAGGAGGGGAAAAGGAAGGTGGGGACAGAAAGGGGGAACTGATTACAAGGACCTACATATAACCCCTTCCCAGGGGGTCAGACAACAGAAAAGTGGGTGAAGGGAGAAGGCCGTCATGTAAGACATGGAAAAAGATGACAAATTCTCAAAGGTTCATGAGGGAGGGAGGTTGTGGAGGGGAGGAAATAAACCGATATCAAGAGCTCAAGTAGAAAGAAAATGTTTTGAAAAGGATGATGGCAACAAATGTACAAGTGTGCTTGACACACACGGATGGATGGCTTGTGATAAGAGTTGCATGTGCCCCCAATAAAATGATTTTTAAATTATAAATAAATAAATAGATTGCTTTCTGGTAACTGCTTTTGCTGCATCTCAAAGGTTTTGTTTTGCCATGTTATCATTATTTTGAGGAATTTCTTCATTTCATCCCTTACTTGGTCTATTACTCATTCGTTTTAGGTACTATGTTGTTCAGTCTTCGTGCATTTGTCTCTACGTTCCTGATCTTTTTATTGTTGATTTCCAGGTTTTGTTTCTGTTTTTGTTTTTTGGGGGGGCATCACTGCCTCTGGTGGTCATGGGCGCTACCCAGTGCCACTCCTGAGAGCCGCCACTGGATTTGAACCGCCACGCCCGCAGGCCGCAGTCCCACACTCAACCACTTACGCCACTGGGGCTCAGCCCTGATTTCCAGTTTTTTAACATTAGTCACTGGATTGCAAAATTTCAATGTGTGAATTTGTTAACACTTGCTACGTGGTCAAGCATTTTTCCCAAATGCGACATCTTCTTTACATCTAAAGAGTTCTTTAGATGCAGAGTTAAAGCCATTTTTACATGGCTGGGTGGTTTGAGGCAATGTGGCAGTGGCAGTTCAGTACAAAGCCCAACCAGTTCTGTGACTGTCCTTCACTATTTGACAGTCTGTTTTTCTTCAACCTCATGATAAGGAAGTGGCCCGAGATGTCCTCCATTTCCCATTTGCAATCACCACATATGTTTGTGAAAAATGGACAATGAATTATGAAAACCTCAAAATTGGTGAATTTGAATTACGGTGTTGGAGAAGAATATTGAAAGTGTCGTGAACTTCCAGAAGAACATACAATTATATATTGGGAACATAAAATTCTACTTTGCAGCTAGACTGTTCCATAGAAGCAAGGACAGGAATGCTTCATCTCACAAACATTGGTCATGTTCTCGGGAGACGGCAGTCTTTAGAAAAAGACATTATGCTTAGTAAAGTAGGGTTAGTGAAAAAGATTTCAAGAAGATGGACTGTCACAGTGGCTGCAAGAGTGGGTTCAAACAAGCAATTATTATGAGAATGACTCAGGACCAGGCAGTGTTTCATTCTGTTCTACACAGGGTTATTATAAATTGGAGCAAATGGCACCTAACAATAGCACCTTCTGATTCATTTTTTTCTATTTCCACCCACCTCTGATTCATGTTTTAAAGAAAACTCTCCCACGGCAGGAAATGATGAAGACAGCAGGATGGAGACAGGAGATAGCCCTCAATTCAAACAGCCCTTTAGCAAGGTATTTCCAAAATTCCTCAAGTCCTCCCCATCTCTCTGGCCTCTCTGCAGTCCCTCTAGGATCAAACTAAAGTCCTAACCAAAGTCCATAGAGCAACCCTCTACCTTCTCCACCCACTTCATGCATCAATTATAAATATCATCCTGGGCTTTGGAGAGCTTCCTGGTATTTTTAAGAGTTAATTTGTTTCAATTTAATTACACTGCCAGGATATAAATATTGTACACCACAAAAAATGACTCAAAGCCGATGTTTTTTAGGAGGTTATAGATATTTCTAATTTTACCCAAGCCATGAACCATAAAGGAATAATTTTTGCAAAGAAAAGTCAGAGTAAGATACTCTGCAGCCGAATGTGAAGGCTTGTCTACCCGATCAATTTCTAGACCTGAGCATATTCAAGCTCACTCATCTATGTATAAGAAAGGGCTTTATAATAAGAAATAATCTTATATCAAAAAGACAACCCAGCCCAGTCCAACTCAAGTCCACATGTCAAATGATGCAAACCAGGAGTCTCTTCAGACTCAAATACCTGAAGTCTGGTGATGCATAAAATTTAAGCAGGCATCCAGAAGATCACAGGCCAGGGGGTGCAAACTCACATGGATCCAAGGTCGGTGGCAATATGGCAGGGTGCCAACAGCATTAAGGGTTCACATGGAGACAGACTTGCAGCAGGCAGGAAGATAGAGTCTCAGAAAGAGGTGTTACATTTTTCCAGCTGATAAGAAGGCCACATGCCCCACTCCCACCCACCCCAGGGGCATCACCAGACTGTGTATGATGTGAATGACAGGTTGGAGTCCACCCCAACATATCCTAAAATTTCAAGTTGACATAAAATTATCTAAATACCATACTCACTCAACCACAATCCCACTTTCTAGCCCCTTTCCACGGCTGACACCCAGCAAATTAAGCCCAAATTCGTTTATCACAAGCCAGGTGAGAGGCCAAGCAAATCAGATGACAAATTTGACATAAGACCAAACTAAGAGGAAAAGAGAGAGAGAGAGAGAGAGAGAGAGCCTCGTCCTGGGCCACCAAACCCCAAGGACAACATTCCTGCTTGGAGCTGACAATGCACAGACAGGACCTCATGGATTGTTGTAAAAGCTGTAAGAGGCCCCAATAAAATGATTCCTAAAACTTAAAAGCCTGGCATAAATTGTTTTTCTATTTCTGGCCTTGTCCTGCATCTTGGCTCACAGATGAGTGAGGCAGCTCCTATGTGTAGCACACCACTCCATAACTATGCCACTGCAACTTGAATGAAACACTAACAGATATTGAGTGAGAGAACGGGGCTTCCGGCCACAGGATTAGAGGAGTGCTAAATGAAATCACCCCAAACTGAAAAAAATCCACGTCCTCCTCAGTAAAATGAGTTCACTCAAACTCTTCAACAATATGAATGAATTTCAGACACATGTTGAGTCGAATGAGAAAAGCAAAACAGCACAGGGTCCAAAGCACCCGATCCCATCTATATGAAGTACAAAGACATATAAAACTAAAATCTATGGCTTTGCTCGCAATAGTGGTTGCCTCTTGCATAGGACTGCCATGAGATAGATTTCCTGAATGTTGATCTGCCATGTGTTCATTTTGGATGTGTTCCATTTGGAAAAGTGGATTATGTTATTCACTTAGGATTCCTGGATTTTTCTATGTTACACTTCTTCAACTAAAAGTTTATCAAAAATATAGGTAAATACAATCAATTTTCCCAAAATCCCAAACCTAGAAAATAGCAGAGACAAAATCAACCCCAGACATTCTGGATCCAGACCACATGTTCTGACTACCATGTTTTGTTACCCTTCCAATTAGAGGCCAGCTTAAGTAGACCAGCATTCTGTACACATACCTTATTGTGATTCTTCTTTGATCTTACCATCACTGTAGTCTACTGCTGACTTCTAGTCACCTGAGGACTTTGTTTAGCAACTGGAACCCACACTGTCTATATGACAGGCAGCACCAATGAATCAACAACCCATGGCACAGAAGCATCCCTTACCCTCAAACCAATAGAATTTTGTTGAAAATTTCAACACCCCCTTCTTTCCCTTCTGGACAATTCTGAGTTACGTTCTATACCATCTCCCTAAATTTCCTATGATGTTGAGCCCCAGCTACAGACAACAGCAGCTGCCCAATAATAAATCCTGTATTATCTCCCTTCTCTTTACTTCCTCATTTACCTAGATAAAATCCTGGCAATCAAATGCTTTTTCTAAGTGTTGGCTTCAGGAGCATTCAGGTAGCCCCCTCTCAGAGGGGTCTTCCCTGATCACGCAGCTCCCCAACAGATATCTCAGTGGAATCTTAAATTTCAGGAGAGGAAGAGTCTTCCTCAGTCTACTGTTGCTGTTTTCCCAGTGCCTAGAAGCAGGAGTGATTTCAAAACCATTTAATAACTAGTACGGCAAGGGGGAAATAGCAAGGGAAGCTCTGACAAATTAGAACAAGACTCAACCAGTCAGAATGAATACTGGCCATCTAAACGAATGGGGTATACCAGCTTAATACCAGCCTTGCTAAGGTTCCTGGATAGCAGAAATAGATGCTGTATTAGTGAAAAAGTAAACCAATCCATTAATAAGCACTCTAAAGAAATTTGACTGCTAAACACTCAAAATCTGCTTTAAACACCTTTCCTTCACTGCTGAAATTCTCCTGGATCTTGTGCTTAAGATATATGTGAATGAATCCATCCCAAGGAAGGTAAGGTTTCTTCTTAATAGAGTGGATAAATATATACTGTAGGTTAAAAGGAACTCAACATATTTGCCACAGGTTTCTACATCTTGGTTGTACAAGGGGGTACCCAAAAAATGGAATCCCCCCAAAGTTATGTATTTAATTTTTTACAAAAAAATCATCTTCAAAATATTCTCCATTGCATTTGATACATTTGTCAGATCTGTGATTATGTTCTTGGAGACATTTTTCAAACTCTTCTGTTTGGATGGCTGACAGTACCTCCCTTGTTTGCTTGGTTTTTTCCTTCACCTCTTCTACTTCAACAAGTTGTTGTCCTTTCATGTCCCCCTTAATTCTCAGCAAAAAAAAGAAGTCACATGGAGCAAGGTCAGGTGAGTCAGGTGCATGGAGAAAGAGAGAGATGCTGTTTTTTGCCAAAAACTGGCACACTGAGATGCCTACGTGAGCAAATCCATTGCCGTGATGGCAAAATCAGTCCTCTGTCACAAATCAGTCTTTTTGATTGCACACTGTTACACAATATTTTCAGAACATCTAAGTAGAAAGCTTAATTAACAGTCTGGTGGAATGAACTCCAAAGGCACAGTGAGTTGACATTTTTGTCCACTCACAAGTTGATAGATGCCCACAATAAGGTTCATCATTAATCAACATTTTACCTTTTTTTGAAATGAGAAAACCACTCATACACTTGAGTTTTTTCCAAAGTGCTATCTTTCTAAGCTGTGTTTAACATCATAAATTTCTGTGGCATTTTTCCCTAGCAGGAAACAAAATTTCACAGTCACATGCTATTCTCTTAAATCATCAATCACAAAAAAAAAGTGAGGTTTGAGTGAAATTGGATTTATGAAAAAATTCACTGTGACCAGAGAGAACTTTCCCAGGTGATGCCACTGGGTGCACTAACTCAGATTGAGTTGCTCAATGCTTGCCTTTTGGGGAAAATAATGCTATGAAAGCTTTGCTCCCCCCAGTGCAATATCTTTTGGGGTTTTTTTGGCATCCCCTCATATTCTAAATATAGGCCAAAGCATATCAGAGAAACCTCTACAACAGTAGTTCTCAACCTTTCTAAGACTGTGACCCTTTGATACAGTTCCTTATGTTGTGGTGACCCCCAATTATTTTTGTTGCACTTCATAGCTGTAATTTTGCTACTGCTATGAATCAATGTATATATCTCATATGCAGAATGCATTTTCATTCTTACAAATTAAAAATGAAGCATAGTGATTAATCACAAAAACAATATGTAATTATATATTATGAAATATTTATTTCTAATTACAAATAAATGCAATTTTGTCTTGAAGCATGGTATAGCATGGGTAACAATTTTCCCACTCGGTATTCATCTTCATGTGGGCAGACCTGTTTGGAGATGAATAGAAGAACAGTGTCTTGTTCCTAAAACTATCAAAAATATGTGTTTTCTGGTGGTCTTAGGAGACCCTTGTGAAAGGGTCATTCAACCTTCAAAGGGGTGGCGACCCACAGGTTGAGAACTGCTGTTCTAAAGGATCCTGAGTCATTTGCTTCATTGGTTTAGGCAAGATATACTTCAAATCCTTTCTTAAAGATTAAGGAAGGAGCATCCCTAGTAATAGGGAGGTCTTTTATACACTGTTCTACCCCTCACTACTTCTATCAGCCTAGTGTGAATGTCCTTTTTTAACTTCTCTGGACCTAAAATTCCTCTATAAATATTTTCTTCCAATTGTGTATAATCTCCCTAGATTCAGAGAAAGGGCTTCATTCACCATCGCATAGCAATATTTAGCATAGTGGGTGCATAATAAATGTTGTCTAAGTGAATTAAATGTTCATAAATGAACAGAAAACACTTTAATACCTAAATTCTATTAAGTTCTTAGGCTCATAGGCTTGTATTCAATCCTTCCTATGCAATAGCTCACTGAATTAAAGAGACACAATCACACTGAAAACTGTAAATCATATGACATAAGTTATTTTTCTGAGGATTTAAAACATATAAATGGGAAGACACACCCATTCAGACAGAGTTCCTCACTTCAGCACTGGTTGTCACTAGTAATAAGTTATGACTCCTTTCCCTCCTTCTATGCCCCTTTTTTCATTCTTCAGAAGAATGAAATAGATCCTATACCTTACCCCATGCACCAAAAAAATGAATTCAAGATGGACTAGAAGCCTAAATGTAAACCCCAGAGCTATCAGGATCATCAATGAGAAAATTGGAACAAACTGAAAGACCTCATTACAGAGCATACACAGACTGCCAAGTATAAAGGAAGCATACACAGCAAAAATAGATGACTGGGACCTATTAAAAATAATAAGATTATGCACATCAAAAGAAAACAGAAAACTGGCAAGTATGGGTTTTATTAATACATATGAAAGAGAGGGGGACAGTTTCTCCAGAAAGAAGTGAAACTTGTTATTTTCAGACAATATGATTTTACATATAGAGAACACCAAGGAGTCCACAAAAGACTGCTGTACACAATTGAGGGATTTGGTAATGTAGCAAGATATAAAATTAATAAGAATAAATCAAAGACATCAAGAAATCAATAAAACTTACAATAGCCACACAAAAGATGAAACATTTATGAATAAACCTAACCAAAGAAACAAAAGATCTGTACAAAGGAATCTACAGAACATTATTAAAAGAAACCAAAAGACCCACACAAATGATAAAATGTCTGTGTTCATGAGCAGGAAGACTTAATGTTGCGAAAATGTGAATACTAAAGCAATCTACAAATACAGCACAATTCTGATCCAAATTCCAACATCATTCCAAAGAAATGGAAAACTAGTTATCAACTTTATATGGAGAAAGAAGAGATCCAAGATAAACAAAGATCTTTTCCAAAAAGGAAAAAAGAAACAACAACAAAGTAGAAGGTCTTGCACTACTGAATCTTCAAGTCCTGTTACACAGCTACAGTTGTCAAAACAGCTTCATACTGGTTCGAATCATTCATATAGAATGATATATGCATAGACCAATGGAACAGGATAGACCACATAGAAACAAAACCATCCACCCATAGACAACTGGTTTTTAAGTAGGAAAGGGATGTGCTATTCAGCATGTGATGCTGGAAAACTGGGATCTCCATCCACAGAAGCATGAAATAAGACTCATGCCTCACTCCATGCACAAAAAAATGAACTCAAGATGGATCCGAGGCATAAATGTAAACCCCAGAAATATCAGGATCACCAATGAGAAAATTGAAACAAACTGGAAAACCCTATTACAGAGCTTACACAGACTGCCAAATACAAAGGAAGTATACAGAGTGAAAATAGATGATTAGAACGTATTAAAAAAAATTTTAAATGCACATCAAAAGAGCAAGGGAAGAGTTCACCGCTAAGGAAAAAGTTTAAACAACGACATAACGGTCAAAGGATTTGTTACTCAAATCCATAGCATTCTGCAACAACTCCGTAAGAAAAATAACTGGGGAAAGTACATGAGCAAACAACTCCCTAAGTATTTAATTCAGTAAGTATTTAGTCCAGTCGCTTAAGGATTTAATCTATACAAGTCAAAATTCCATGTGTTGTGATTTGTAGTTAGCTTAGACTTGTTTAATCTCATTTTCTCAATTCTGTTTTAATGGCTATAGTACACAAATGGAATATATGTATTCCAATATATGGAATATAGTATTCCACAGAATGGAATACCATGCATCCCTAAAAAGCAGTGATGAAGCCATGAAAAACCTCATGACATGGAGGGTCCTGAAAACCATTATGCTGAGTCGAGCTAATCCATCACAGAAGAATAAATATTGTATGAGTCTACTATGATAAGAAGAAATACCAAGATGAAGGCAGGTTTTTGCTCCCAGGTCATGCAATCTGTTAACCTGGTCTGCCAAACAACTCAGGAAAGAGCCTGTCTACCATCCATGAAGCATCTATCACCCCTCTATCTGTGCATTTTTAAAACCCCTTTGACAGAGGCAGCCTCAACTCAGCTGGGCTCCATCTTTCAAGCTCACGGAGAGAGAGATGACCATTCAGAGGTTGCCACACAAAATTGCACTAAGGTCACCCCAAATCAACAAGCATTCCTATAAGAGTAAGAGTGAGAACCAAACTTTACTGGCAATTCAATTGAAGATGGGGGAGAGAGGTGTACACACGTCTCCAAGAAGGCAAGTACATTTCTATAGGAAAACTGGACGAAGCAAGCTCTCATGGGGAAGAAAACACTTAATGGTCCACATATAAAATCCAAGGGAAAATATGCCTGATACTATGCTCCTAATTAGAAACTTTAGTTTCCATGCATGCAGTTCATGGTGACAAAGGCAATGTGCTGTAGAATAATGGGACTTTAGATGGTGCTTTTGAGCTGACCAAAAATTCTTTGTAGGTACCTGAAGGACTTAATGTGAAAACCCCACTAGGTGGATAGGGTGCTACATCAAACTCACCAACCCTTGGGCTGAAGGCTGAAAACCCAAGTGTGCCAAAAAGCAAATGACTGTTATCCCAAGAGTATAGAACTAGCGGTTGGTGGACTTTGGTTCTAGTCTCCCAGTTCTAGTGTCCCAAGGGTGCCAATGAATGGTGGCCTGAGACTGCCATATACTTATTTTAATGTCCTTCTTGCTTTATTATGGCATATATTAATCTGGTAGGTGTGATTCTGTCACTATCGATGAATATTATTAAAAGTCTTGCCCTATTACCAACCCCCTTTTTTTTTTTTTGGTAAATAGTGTCCTGTCTCTTAAATGTTTACCATACACAAGTCAATAATGCATGCATCTTGGTCATAGTGGGACCATACACTTGTACAATTTCCTGTTCTCAAATTTAGATTATATATCATTAGCTAAATTAATGACACTATCAGTAGATGATTGATATTGTTCTCTAACACAAAATGGCAACGATGTCTCTAAGGTGAAGAGAGATATATATAAATCTTAGATCTCTGAATGGATTTGGGGTTTGTACTTAATCCTAGCCCCAATCTCAGAACAATTAGTTCTTTTTTCATTTGAAATATAACTTCACTTTATTTTTACAATACAGTGTGCGGTATGACATCTCAAAATGAGAGTACAGATACAAAAGGTAAGGATTAAGAACAGAAAGGTTATTCTTATTAAGGCTAAATACCTGGTTTATGCTTTCCACACACATTCACAAAATTACATTCAAATTATTCCTTTTCAATTCTTACTCCAAGGCCAAGGAGGTTGACAAAGACCCAGATATTAGATTTTCATAGAAATAAAATAAAATTTTAAAAATGGATTTTTTTCTAAATACTATTTTTGTTTGTTCTTAGACTTTTTTGTTAAGGAACCTAGTTCTTTATTGGGATTTTTCAGGGTATATTTAATTAGCTGTTTGTATCATTTCTATAATAAAGTAGTTAAACTCACTACCTCTCCAACACTGCATTTTTAGATTAGAAATAGAGTGACAGGAAATGGAATTTGGTCAGAGCTCTGGGCAACTAGGCATACCAAAAAACCACACAGAAACAAAAATCAGTTGTTGTTCAGGAACTTCCAATTCATGGCAGCATTATGATGTCAGTATAGACTTGGTCTCCATAGTGTTATAGGCAGAGGACCACTCCCTGTAATTGTGTGTGTGTGTGTGTGTGTGTGTGTGTGTGTGGCATCACTGCCCTGGTGGGAGAGCTGTATTTTTTAAAGAAATCTCTAACAGCAGTTTTCACTGTTGACTGTGTTGAAGGTCAGCATATGTACCTCATTAAGGAACAACCTGGGCATAAACATTTCTCTCTTCCACTGCAGATGAGGGAAGAGCAGCCCATAGAATATCAATAATATCCCAAATATCTCTTGTTACCTTGAAGATGTCCTAAAAAGTGTGCCAATGCAAGCCAGGTGCCTATGTTCAGGATATGCTTGTTAAAGTGTGGCACTCACTGCTAAGACCTCAGGATAATGCTTAAAATTTTTTAATTTATAATTTTAAAAATGATAATGCTTATCATGTTTGTTTTTCCAGTTACAATTTCTTCCTTTCTTTCTTAATCATTTTATTGAGCGTTCATACAACACTTACCACAATTGATGGTGTCAAGCCCATTTGTACAATTGTTGCTATCATCATTCTCAAAACATTTGCTTTCTAGTTGAGCCCTTAGAACCAGCTCGTTTTCCCCCTCCCTTCCTCTCCCCCTCCCACATGAACCCTTGATAATTTATCATTATTTTGCCATGTCTCCCTTCACCCACTTTTCTACTGTTCATACACCAGGAAAGGGGTTGTACATAGATCCTTGTAACCGGTTTTCCCTTTTTACCCCACTTTCCCTCCACCCTACGTATCGCCTCTCTCACCACTGGTCCTGAGGGATTTAGTCCTGGATTCTCTGTTTCCAGTTCCTCTCTGTACAGTGTACATCCTCTGGTCTAGTTGTATTTTTATGGTAGAATTGCCATGATAGTGGCAGGGGGTATAGGGGAAGCATTGAAGAACTAGAGAAACGTTATATGTTTCTACACTGAACACTGACTGGCTCATCTCCTCCCCATTACCCTTCTGTAAGGGATATTCAGTTGCCTACCAATGGGTTTTGGGTCCCTACTCCACACATTCACAATGATATGATTTTTTTGTTCTTTGAAACTTGATTCCAACAACACCTTGAGATCACACAGGCTGATGTGCTTCTTCCATGTGGACTTTGTTGATTCAGTGCTAGATAGCTGCTTGTTTATCTTCAAGCCCTTAAGAGCCCCACAAACTATATCTTTTGATAGCTGGGTGCCATCCACTTTTTTTTCAGCACCTTTGCTTATGCAACCACTTGGTCTCCAGTGATCATGTTGGAAAGGTGAGCATCATGGAATGTCAATTTAATAGAACAAAGAGTTTTTGCATTGAGGAAACACTTGAGTGGAGACCAAATGCCATACCTTAATACTAAACCTGTAAGTATATGCACATAGATCTATTTCCCCATCATCATATATAAATATATTTACATATGTATATACCTGAATTTAGACCTCCATAGATGCCTTTTGCCTCCTAGTCCCTTCCTCTATTTCCTTTAACTTTAATTTTTTTCTTTTTTTAATAAATCATTTTATTGGGGACTCTTAAAGCTCTTATAGCAATCCATACATCAATTGGATCAAGCATATTTGTACATATGTGGCTATCATCATCTTCAAAACATTTTTCTTTCTTCTTGAACCCTTGGTATCAGCTCATATTTTTCCCCCTCCTTTCCCATCGTCCCAATCTTCTGACCCCTTGAAAAATTATAGACTATTGTTATTTTCATGTATTACACTGTGCACTGCTCAATTCACTCACATTTCTGTTTTTCATCCCTCCAGACTTTATTATGTTGATCATTGCAATTGGTTCCCCTGTCTCCCTTTTCTTCCCTCACCTTCCCCCTACCTTTATAGTATTGCTATTCCAATTACTGTTCCTGAGAGGTTTATCTGGCCCAGATTCCATGTGTTGCGAGCTCTAATTTCTGCCAGTGTATGTGCTTTGGTCTAGCAAGCTTTGCAAGGTAGAACTGGGGTCATAAAAGCAAAGAAATATTGGCTGAGCTCCAGTGGCATAATGGTTGTGCACGGGACTGCGGCCCACTGGGTTGGAGGTTCAAATCCAGCAGCAAGGCTGGGTCTCCTACTCCCACCACCAGAGAGCAGTGATGCCCAAAAAACAAACAAAAAAAACAAAAACAAAAAACAAAAGGCTGAGCCCCAGTGGTGTAGTGGTTGTGCGCGGGACTGCGGCCCACTGGGACGGAGGTTCAATTCCAGCAGTGGGGCTGGGCCTCCAGCTCCCACCACCTGAGGGCAGTGATGCCTAATAAAAAAATAATAATAATAAAAATAAAAAAGCAAAGAAATATTAAAAAACCAGAGGAATGTTGTGCTTTCTTGGTGCTATAATGCACCCTGGCTGACTTCTTTTTTTGTAACCCTTCTGTGAAAGGATGCCCAATTATCTATAGATGCGCTTTTGGTCTCCATTCCAACCTTTCTTGTTTGCATCAACATGGTTGTTTGTTTGGGGTCTTCTGATGTCTGATACTGGATCCCTTCAACACCTCATGATCACACAGATTGGTGTGCTTCTTCCCTGTGAGCTTTGTTGCTTCCCTGCTAGAAGGCCATTTGCTTAATTTCAAGCCTTTAAGACACCAGACGCTACATTGTCTAATAGCAGGGCGCCATCCACTTTCCTCAGCAAGTTGCTTATGCACCCATTTTGTCTTCAGCATCGTGTCAGGAAGGTGAGCATCACAGAATGACAATTTTTTGGAACAAAGTGTGCTTTCATTGAGAGAGGACTTGCATAGAGGCCAAATATCCATCTGCTACCTTGATACTTAACATATAAATATATGTAGATAGACCTATATCCCTATTGTTATATAGTAATACATGTACATGTGTATATGCTTATATTTATGCCTTTATAAAGGTCTTTTCACTCCTAGCTCATTCCTCCATTTCTTTTTACTTTCCTCTTGCCCCACTATGATGATCAACCTTCATTCGGCTTTCAGTGATTTCTCTCGGTTACATTACACTTGATCAAACTCCACCAGGTTTTCTACACCTTCCTTGCCATAGATTTTAGATATCTTGCTGCTCTCTTGTCCCTGGAATTGTTGCCTCCCCCTCCACCTCTCTCCTGTCACCAAGATTGACCAGTCCTGTTGTTTTTATTCTCAGGATTATTTATCCCAACTATCTTATATAAATAGACAAGAAGGAGGAAGAAGAGGGTGATGACAATTATGGCAAGGGAGGGGGAGGAAAAACAAAATAAAAATAGGCTATAAATAGTTCCAGGTCTGTCTGCTGACCTTTATGAATGTTTTCTCACCGAATCTGATGTGGTGCCAAACCCTGATCTCGAAGTCTGAAGTCTATTTTCAGAATTCCTTTGGGGACTTTGTTGCTTTGCTCCCCTTGCTGGATCATGACTCTCATTTGTGTTATGCCCTAGTTGGGAGGAGGGGGTGGTATGTCAGACCAGGCACAAATCTCGAACTGTGTCTCTGGTGCTGCCCCCATAAACATACAGGTCAGTAGTAAAGGGATGAAGTGATCCTCTCTGTGCATTGGTTGATCTGAGGAGAATGTCATCCTCATGGTGTGGTGGGCCAGAATGCAGTTGTCTCTCTCTCTCTCTTTCTCTCTCTCTCTCTCTCTCTCTCTCTCTCTCTCTCTCTCTCTCTCTCTCTCTCTCTCTCTCTCTCTCTCAGTTTGCTTCTGTGTAGTCTGGGCAGACCTGCTATACTCCCCAGGCTGTATCTGCAGTGCTTTCCTCTGTAGAGCATTCTTCTGGGGAGGAGAGGGGTTCAACATAGCTGGACCAGGCTGAGATCTAGTCCCTCTCTCCCTTTCCTGTGGAGACATAAAGAACACCCTTCCCATGGTGGATTAGTGGCATGTTTCCCCCAATGCCTTTGCCTTCCCCCTCCACACATACATATACACACACACGTGCGCGCGCCTTCTTTTCCCCTTCTTTATATTGGTATTCTGTCTTGGTCTGTCCCCTGCCCATGTAACACAAACATTTTAAAGCATACAGCTAAAAGTAGTTGGAGGATAAAAATCTTAACACTACAATTATACAATTTGACTTGATAGCTATCTACAGAACTTTTCATCCAAATAGAAAAAAAGCACATTCTTTTCAAACCCACATGGCACATATTTGAAGATAGATTACTTGCTGGGGCATAAGGCAAATCTACATAAATTTAAACACAATGATGTCATTCAGACCTCTCTCTCAGACTACTGTGTCATAAGGCTGGAAATTAAAAAAAAGGGGGGAAGATGAAGAAAACAAGATCAAATAATTGAAGGATGAATAACTCTATTGCAAAAGGAGTGGGTCCTGGACCAGACCAGATAGGAATTTAGGAAATTTCCAGAAGTCAATTACAATGAAATCACAACATACCAAAACTTGTGGGACACAGCAAAGACAGCTATCAGAGGAAGTGTCATAGCAATCCATGCACATGTGAAAAAGGAAGAGAGTCTTATGATTGATGTGCTGGCACAACATTTACAATAACTAGAGTAGAGTCATCAGGACAATCCTACTAATAACAAAAGAAAAGAAATAATAAAAATCAGGGCTGATATTCAGGAGAGGGAAAATAAGAAAACAAAGGAAAAAATTAATGTTGTTAAAAGTTGGTTCTTTGAAAGGATAAACAGAATCAACAAACTGCTGGCCAACCTAATAAAACAAAGGAGGGAAGAAATTTCAATAGCAAGAATGGGGGATGAAAGAAGGGACATTACAACAAACCCTAGTGAAATTAAAAGGATAATTACACAGAACTATGAAAGACTATACACCAATGAATTCAACAACTTAGAAAACATGGACAAATTCTTGGGAAAATAGTCCCTCCCTAGACTATCCTCGATGGACATCAAGAATCTCAACAGACTCATACCAATAGAAGAAATAGATGAGGTTATCAAGGAACTACCAAGCCAAAAAATAAATTCCCTGTACCACATGGCTTCACAGAAGAATTCTACCAACAATTAAGGGAAGAACTGATACTAATCCTCCACAAACTCTTCCAAAACATCAAAAAAGATGGCATACTCCTGAGTTCCTTCAATGAAACTAGTATAACACTGATACTGAAACCAGGCATGGATCCCACAAGAATCAAGAACTGTGGATCAATATCCCTAAAGAACATGGATGAAAAGCCTTTAACAAAATATTGGTCAATAGAATACAAAATATAAAACAAAAATAATTCACCATGAGCAAGTGGGGTTCATACCAGGGATGGGGGAAATTCAACATACAAAAGACCATTAGTATCATTTGTCACATTGACACGAAAAACTTTAAGAACCCAATGATAATATTAATAGATGCATAAAAGCATTTGACAACATTTAATACCGATTCCTGTTTAAGACACTCAAAAAGATAGGAATGGAAGGAAAATTCCTCAAGACAATGTAAGCTATATATGAAAAACCAACAGCCAACGTGATAGTCACTGGAAGAAGGACTAACATAATCCCACTGAAAAAAGGGGACCAGGCAAGAATGTCTCTTGTCCGCACTCTTATCTAACATCATATTGAAGGTCTTACCTAACAGAATAAGGCAAAGAAAAGACATCAAAGGTATTTGCCTGGAGAAGAAAGAGGTGAAACTATCATTATTTGCAGATGATATGATTTTATATATGGAAAACCCCAAAAACTTAACAAGGGGAGTACTGGAAACACTGAGTGGCAGGACAGAAGATCAACAAACAGCAGTCTGTCAGAGTGCTAAAGATGTAGGATAAGACCACCAAACAGGAGATTAAAAAAAGGTGGTACCCATACATACAATGGAGTACTATGCATCACTGAAAAACAGTGATGAACGTATGAAGCACATCACTGCATGGGAAGAACTGGAGGAAATTATGCTAAGTGAAGTTAGCCAAGCACAAAAGGACATGTACAAGATGAGTCCTCTGAGGTAAGCTTAATTTAATAAAAAAAAATGCAAAAGGGGTATTGGGAAAAAGCTACTGTATACAGAAATGCCTGGGGGGGAGGCCCAGGCAGTATGGTAGGGGCCAGACAAAATCCAGGGTTACATATGGTAGCCAACTAGAGTGGGGGGATGGGGGTGGGGGTGGGGCAGATGATGATCTGTAGAGAGGGAATGGGGTATTAACCCACCCAAGGGAAGTATATTGTTTATATCCCTACAAGGAAAGAAAGATCAAACAAACCTGGCGTTCTAGGATGTGAATGCAGCATGACAGCATGGAGTGGGAAACTAGTGGAGGGGTCTGAGCACATAACCCCAATCCCAACTACAGGGCTGCCACCTCTCCCCCCAGGAGAGTTTGCCTTGTAGGTTAGCACTGAAGCTGCAGCTTGGAGCATGGGAAATGCCTGATCAGAGTACACAAGAACAAATGAAAGAGGAGGAGAGAATGGAGTGCATCCTGACCCACCAAACCTTCAGGACGATATTCCCACTCAGAGCAGCAGATGCAGAAAGAGGATCATATGGCTGACCCCACTATGAAATATGGCTACCCTTGCTGACCCAAGGCCCTTCGGGGTCAACAATGGAGAAACAGGGTTAGGATTATACCCTGTCTGACCCAACAACACCATGGCAAAACACTAAGGATGTGCAACACAGCATGGAGTTCCCGATGAAGTGCCAAGGATATACTTTGGGGCCAGGGTGTGGCACCCCATTCAACTCAACCAGGCAATACTCCTGGAGGTCAACATACAGACCTTGAAATATATATATATATATATATATATATATACACATATATATGTATATATATATGACATAGGGTTTTTTTGTTGTTATTGTTTTATTTTCTTTGGTTGCTTCTTTTTAGGGTGGTTTTTTAAAATATATTGTTATCTCTGCAGATCTATCTAGATAAGATAGGGTGGATGAATAGTCTAGAGATGAAAATTATGAGACTGATGGTTCAGGGGGGGACATGGGAGTTGGGGAGGAGGAGGAAAGGAGGTGGTGTTGATCGGCCCAGGGGTAAGGAAACAACAAGTGATTAAAAATTAGTGACAAGGTGGGAGTGAGAGGTCCAAGAGGGACTGACTAAGAGTAATGTAACAGAGAGAAAATACTGAAACCCAAATAGAGGCTGAGCAGGTAAGTGGAACAGGAGGAAAGTAAAGGAAATAGAGGAAAGAACTGGAGAGTATAGGGCATTGATAGAGGTCTAAATATAAGTATTTACATAGGTGAATATATTTATATATGACAATGGGAAATAGATCTACATGCATGTACTTATAAGGTTAGTATTAGGACAGCAGACCTCCACTCAAGTACTTCCTCAGTGCAAGAATATTTTATCCTATTAAATTGGCGTTCCATTATGCTCACCTTCCTGACATGATCACTGAAGACAAATGTGTAGCAAAAGTGGTGAAGAAAGCTAATGGTGCCCGGCTATCAAAAGATGTAGCTTCTGGGGTCTTAAAGACTTGAGTAAAACAAGTGGCCATCTAGCTTAGAAGCAACAAAGCCCACCTGGAAGAAGCACACCAGCTCGTGGGATCATGTGGTGTCAAAGGGATCAGTTTATCAGGCTTCAAGAACTAAAAATCATAATATTGCATGCTCATCTTACTGAGATGATCACTGACAACAAATGTGTGCATAAGCAGATGTGGTGAAGAAAGCTGATGGTGCCCAGCTATCAAAAGATATAGCATCTTAAAGGCTTGACAGTAAACAAGCAGCCATCCAGCTCAGAAGCAACAAAGACCACATGGCAGAAGCACACCAGCCCATGTGACCATGAGGTGTCAAAGGGATTGGGTATCAGGCATCAAAGAACTAAAAATTATATCATTATAAATGAGGGGGAGTACAGATTGGGGAACCAAAGCCCATCAATAGGTAAAGCGACAGCTCCTTACAGAGGAATTGTAGGGAGGAGATGAGCCAGTCAAGGTACAGTGCAGAGGCAGTGAAATACAGAACTTTCCTCTAGTTCTCAAATGCTTCCTCCCACCCACTACCATGATCCCAGTTCTACCTGACAAATCCAGCTAGACCAGGGGAGTACACTGGAGTCGGAAACATGGGAAATTCAAGAGAGATGATCCCTCAGGACTAGTAGTGGGAATGGTGACACCCAGAGGGTAGAAGGATGGTGGGATAGAAAGGAGGAACCAATTTCAGGGATCTACATATAACCTCCTCTTTGGGTATGGACAACAGAGAAGTGAGTGAAGGGACACATCGGACAGTGTACAATATGAAAAAGTAATAACAATTTGTAAATTATTAAGGGTTCATGGAGGAGAGAGGGTGGAGAGGGAGGGTAAATATGGGGAGCTGGTACTGGGGCCTAAGCAAAGAGAGGGTGTTTTGAGAGCGAAGATGGCAACAAGTGTACAAATATGGTCTGCATACATCAATCATGATGGGAGTTGAATGAGCCCCCAATAAAATGACTTATTAAAAAAAAAAGAGGGGAAAGGAGTTGCCTATACCAAGGGCTTAAGTAGAAAATATTTGGAAATGAAGATGGCAACATCTGTACAAATGTGCTTGATGCATATGATGTATTGAATATTACAAGAGTTATAAGAGTCCCCCAATACAATCATTGGGGAAAAAAACAACAACAAAAACAAAGCAAATCAAAAAAAGGTGGTACCCTTCACAATAGCCAAGAGCACATTGAAATATCTAGGGATATACCTGACTAAAGGAACAAAAGATCGATATAAAGGAAAACTACAGGACACTATTACAAGAAATCAAGAGTAACCTCAACAGAAGGAAGAATATTCCATGCTCATGAATTGGAATACTCAATATAGTAAATATGTCAGTTCTACCCAAGGCATTATGTAAGTTTAATGCAATTCCAATACAATTGCCCTCATCTTTCTTCAAAGAAATGGAAAAAATAATTACCAACTTCATATGGAGAGGGATGAAGCCCTGAATTAGCTGAGAATTCCTCAAGAAGGACACAGTGGGAGGTCTTGCTTTACCTGACTTTAGCACATATTATACAGACACAGTGGTCAAAATCACATGGTATTGGTATAATGATAGATACTCAGACCAATGAAAAAGAACTGAAACCCCAGAAATAAAATCATCAGCATGCAGACAACTGATCTTTGATAAGGGTCCAAAAAATATCAAATGGGAAGCAGATGCCCTCTTCAACAAGTGGTGCTAGAAAAAATGGATAACTACCTACAGAAAAATAATGCAAGCCCCTTATCTCACTCATTGCACAAGAATTAACTCAAGGTGGATCAAAAATCTAGAGGTAAAACCCCAAATTATCAGGACCATCAGTGATGGAATTGGGACCAACCTGAGAACTTTGGCACTGGGAATACATAAGCTATTAGAAATAGGAAATGACAAAGACACAAAGGAGGCACAAATTGATAAGTGAGTTATACTGAAGATAAAACACCTGTGTACATCAAAAGAATTCACTAAGAGAGTAATAAGAGAGCCTACAGACTGGGAAAACATTTTTAGCAATGACACATCAGACAAAGACTTTATTACTAAAATCTACAATGCCCTGTGAGCTTCCACAGAGGAAAAAAATGAACTGCCCACTGAAGAGATGGGTAAAGAACCTGCAGAGAAGTTTGACAGAGGCAGAAATCTGAATGGCCAATAAACATATGAGAAAATGTTCCTGATCATTAGCCATAAGAGAAATATAAATTAAAACAAGAATTAACTATCGCCTAACACCCTCATAGATAGCCCAGTTCAAGAAATCAGAGAGCAACAAGAGTTAGAGGGGCTGTGAGGAGACAGGAACCCTCATCCACTGCTAGGTGGACCTATAGGTATGTTCACTCACTATGGAAATTGATTTGGCAATATCTACAATAGATGGAAATTGAGCTACCAAAGAACCCAGAAATCGCCCTCCTGGGCATATACCCAGAAGAGGCAAGAAAGAAACAACCAGACATCTGTGCCCCAATGTTCATTGTGGCACAGTTCACAATTACAAGGAGTTGGAAACAACCCAAATTTCCATCAATTGACAAATGGATTAAAAAGCTGTGGCACATACAATGGAGTACTACACATCACTGAAAAACAGTGATAAATGAACAAAACTCTTCCCATATTGCCACATGGGAAGAATTGAAGGAAATTGTGTTAAGTGAAGTAAGCGAAGCACAAAAGGACAAGTACAACGTGAGTTTGCTGAGGTAAGCTAAAAAAAAAATGCAACGGGGCATAGGAATAAAACTACTATTCACTGGGGTGAGGTCCAGGTAGTATGGCAGGGGCCAGACCGAATCCAGGGCTACATATGGCAGTCAACTATAAAGGAGGGTGGGGGACAGAGAGCAATGTGTAGCAGGGGAACAGTGCACTAACCCACCCAAGGGGAGGTTATAGTTCATATCTCCACAGGGAAAGAGGGACCAAACTTAAACCCAGTGTTCCAGGACATGAATGCAGCATGACAGCATGAAGCAGGGAGGCAGTGGGGGAGTCTGGCTCCAATGCAACTATGTGAACAGATGCCTCTCTCCCCAGAATAATTTATTTTAGAGGACAGCACTGAAACCACAGCTCAGGGAGAGGGACATGTCTGACCAGAGCACAGGGGAGCAAATGAAGGGGGAGGAAGAGACAGTGGAGTACATTCTGGCCCACCGAGCCATGAAGACGATATCCCTGCTTAGAACAGCCATTGCACAGAGAAGACCATATGACTGATCCCACTATGGGTCACAATGTCCCTTGCTGACCCAAAGTCCTACAGGGTACAACACTGGAGACACAGGGTCTGGACTGCACCCCGTCTGACCCCACCACACTGAGGTAAAACACTAAGGGAATGCAGCAGAACACTGGGGAGAGCAGAACATGGAAGTCCTGAGGGAGTGCCTGAGGGAGTGCCATAGACTTTGGGGTCAGAGTGTGGCACCCCATTGGACTCAACCAGAAGACACCCCTAGAGGTCAACAAATGGACCTTGAATTATTTAGATTTTTTTTTTTACTTATTTATATATGTAATTTGGACCTTGAGTTTTTTTTTGTTGCTGTCATTTTTTTTTCAGTCACTTCATCTTGCTATGTCTTGCTTTTTTGTGCACATTATTATTTCTACAGGTCTATCTAGATAAGATTGACTGGATGAACAGTATGGAGGAGAAAACAACACAATGGATGGTCCCAGGGGAGACATGGAAAAGGGGGAGGTGGGAGAAAGTAGCTGGTGTTGACCAACCCAGAGACAAAGGAACAACGAGTAGTCCAAAATCAGTAACAAAGAGGATGTGAGAGCCCTGATAGGGATTGATCAAGGGTAATGTAACTGAGAGGAATTACTGAAACCCAAATGAAGGCTGAGCATGATAGTGGGACAAAAAGAAAGTAAAAGGAAATAGAGGAAAGTAATTGGAAGCAAAGGGCATTTACAGAGATCTAAATACTGGCATGTATATAAGATAATATATTTATATATGATGATGGGGCAAAGATCTACATGCATATATTTATAGTGTTAGAATTAAGGCAGCAGATGGACATTGGCCCTCCATTCAAGAATGTCCTCAACGCAAGAACACTTTGTCCTATTAAATTGGCATTCCATAATGCTCACCTTCCCAACATGATTACTGAAGACAAATATGTGCATAAGCAAAAGTAGTGAAGAAAGCTGATAGTGCCTGGCTAGCAAGAGATAGAAAGACTTGAAGGTAGACAAGCATCCATCTAGCCAGAAGCAACAAAGCCCACAAGGAATAAACACACTGGTCTGGGGGACCATGAGTGGTCGAAGGGATCAGTTATCAATCAAAGAATGAAAAATTATATCATTGTGTGTTCACCTTCCTGATATGATCAATGAAAGTAAATGTGTGCATAAGAAAATGTGGTGAAGAAAGCTGATGGTGCCCAACTATCAAAAAATATAGCACCAGGGATCTTAAAGGCTTAAAGGTAAGCAAGCAGCCATGTAGCTCAGAAGCAACAAAGTCCACATGGAAGAAACACACCAATCTATGTGATCACAAGGTGTTGAAAAGATCAGGTATCAGGCATCAAACAACTAAAAACTATATCATTGTAAAGAGGGGGAATACAGACTGGAGATGCAAATTCCTTCTGTAGGTAACGGAACATCCTCTTATGGTCACCAGAAGGAGATGAGCCAATCAGGGTGCAGTGTAACAATGATAACACATACAACTTTCCTTCTTCAATGCTTCCTCACTCACCCACTCCCACCACTATGATCCCAATTCTACCTTACAAATCTGGCTAGACCAGAGGACGTATACTGGTACAGATAGGAAGTGGAAACACAGGGAATCCAGGACAGATTATCACTGTAGGACAATGGATGAGAGTGGCAGTACTGGGAGGATGGAAGGAAGATGGAGTATAAAGGGGGAACCGATTATAATGTTCTACATATAACCTCCTCCCTGAGGTACAGACAACAGGGAAGTGGGTGAAGGGAGACATTGGACAGTGTGAGATATGACAAAATAATAATTTTAAATTATCAAGGGCTGATACCATGGCTTAAGCAGAAAGCAAATATTTTGAGAATAATGAGGGCAACAAATGTACAAACATGTTTGATATACAATTTTTGTAAATGTAGATTGTGGTGAGTTGTATGAGCTCCCAACAAAATGATTTTTTTTTAAGTATTGTCAGTTAAAAGCGGATTATAAAAAGCTCCATTGTCTACCATAGACTACCCTACAGGAAGGAAGGGAAATAGGGAATTAGGGAGGTAGTGAGGGAGGGAAGTAGAAAGGTGTGAGAGAGGGAGAAGGGGGGGAGGGAAGGGGAAAATTCGAAGAGATTACATGCCAAGTATATTCCTTCATCTTCAATGCTGAAAACCAGCGTGATCTTCACATTTTGTTGTTACAAGGTGGAGTATTTCAGGTTTTTAAAGACCGTATAAATGGCATTTATTCCTTCAATCCAGGAATATTACTTCCTTTCTAAGAAATATTACCCTAAAAAGATCTTCACATAAGATACATTCCCTAGTGAACATAGAGAGGACATGCAAAATTGAACTGGAAAGATAATACTTAAACTGTCCACAGTTTAAAAAAAATAAGAGAGAATTTAAGAGAGAAAAATCAAATATATACACAACAATGACACTACTCACTATAAACAATTGTGTATGTTAAATTATATGATATGTCAAAAAAATAAATGACAAGTCAGTATTATTCTAGTGTTTGGTTTTGTGGTTAGGAAATGCTGTGGCTAAAGACTTCATGAGCAGATAACATGAGCAGTCATGTTTGAAGTTTTTCACACATCACACATCATGCTGTCCCTAAAGATTTGGAATTAATACAAATGAACTTTCTAGTCAATTATAGATGTTGCATTTTAACACTACAGCTAGAAGAGACAGTACAAAATTCCATTAGCTTAAACATTTTTACACATCATTTAGCAAGTGCGACAGCCTGGTCAGAAGGGGCCGACATTAGGATAAAAACCTTTTTGTACATAGTCCCCAATGTTCTTTTCCTAAAATGTTCAAATAACTTTCAGATCTTCTTTTCCTTCTGATCTCAAAGTCAGCTGTTCATAGTATTTTCCAAGACTACATACAACTTTAATCAGTGATCATTTGTCAATCTTTAACATACAGCACAGCAACTATGTTCTTCAATGAAATTCCACTTACTACTTATATATAGCGCTTAAAGGATTATACTGTACTCATATACAAAAAACTAAAAATGTCTAATGTGCTATGCCCTCCCATGTATATAAAAAACTATTTGAATCACAAGGAAGAAACTATTTTTTTCACTTTATTTGTGACTCTTATCACAATCCAAACATATATCCATTGGATCAATGCGTCAAGTACATTTGTACATAATTTGCTATCATTTTCAAAACTTTTTTTCTACTTGAGCCCTTGGAATCAGTTCATTTTTCATCTCCCCCACCCTCTTTCATGAACCCTTGATATGTATTTTTTTCATGTCTTAAACCAACCTCTGTCTCCCTTCATCCACTCCCTGGGAGGAGGTTATATGTAGATCATTGCGATCAGATTCCCCTTTCTCCCTCCACCTCCCCTTCTCCTCCTGGTATTGCTACTCTCATTATTGGCCCTGATGGATTTATCTGTCCTGGATTCCGTGTGTTTCTAGCTCTTCTCATATTAGCTGGATTTGTAAGGTACAATTGGGGTCATATTAGTAGGGGGAGGAGAGAAAGCATTAAAGAACTAGAGGAAAATTGTATGTTTCATCTGTGCTATACTGATTTGACGTGTGTCTTTCTTGTAACCCTTCAGTAAGGGGATGTCCAATTGCCTCCATGGGCTTTGGGTCTCCACTCTGCCCTGCCCCTCAATAACATCAATATGATTTTTTGTTCTTAGTTTTTGACACCTGATACTTGATAGGTCTTTTCCTTTAAGTACATTGATGATAAAGTATCATAATACCATTATCTCCAGAACCTTAACTCCTTTGTGGAACAGACCACTTTTTTCTGTGGCACCTTCTTTTGCTTTCTGAATAATGACGACAGAATCCATCTCATAGTGCACTGTGGCACCCAACAGGATATTTCAAGCCTTTTTTAATGAACTGATTGGACAATTCCTGTTCCATACTGGACAATGCTTTCATCTACTCTTTCATCTGCAATAGGAACTAGTTGTATTTCCTGCCCAGCAACCTTATCATGAACCAGTAAAAGTGGCTGAATATGTGGGACATTCAGCAAAAGTTCATTCTTGCTCTTCCTTCTGATGGATTGACTTCAAAACAGTTTGTACAAATACGGTAAATGATGATGTATCATTTGGAACAATCCATCGCCGAAATAAATTCATTGCCTGACTGATCCCTCCCTCATTTAAAACTCAGAACAAAAAAAAAAAACTCAGGACAATTAGTTTTTATGACATGGCCTTGCTTGATGCTTGCACTCATGAAAAGATCACTGAAGATACAGGTGCTATAGAAAAGTGGGTAAAGACACTACTATAGTACTCAACTTCAGAAAGAATAGCTCTGGAGTCTAACTGGCTTGTCTTAAACAAGCAACCATCTAACTAAGGCATAAACTAAGTCCACATAGAAGAAGCATCTAAGACTGTGCAATCAAATGATTGTAAATGGTAAATCCAAACTTGAAGGAGAAAATGGTATCAGAGATTAAATTATAATTGGATTAATGAATTCTTGCGAGTGTGACAGGGAAGGTTTCAGGAGAATAGGTAGATGATAACAATGAATACAAGAAAGAAGAGTGTGTTTGAAAATTGATTGTGTTCATGATTGCACAACTCTTCTTGATATGATTGAACTATTGAATTGCATGATATAGGGATTGTGTGCCAATTAAATTGTTTTATAAGAACATGTATTAAAGATTTCTACTCTTCAATGTGAACGTTGGACATTGAATAAGGAAGACAAAAGAAGAATTGATGCATTTGAATCATGGTGCTGGAGAATAGTGAAAGTACCATGGACTGCGCTGTTTTGCCTGTGGCCTGTGCCCCACCCGCCAGCCATGCTTTCCGTCCTCACCCTGCCAGGTGCCAACTGCTCTCTGTTGCAGCTAAAGCAACTCGGCCCAGAAGGCTAACATACCCATGCTTCTGAGGAATCAGGCAGCTCCTCTTACTTCTCTTGAAGACAGCCCCCTTGGTGAAGTGCCTCCCCTCTATGATATTGCTCACACCGCTGGAGTCCCCACTGACCTGAGCCATGTCAGGACCAGAGCCAACATCAAACGCTACCACGGACCCACGCAGCAGCCTGACAGCTTCAAAGGTTTCCATGTGGTAGTCATCCCAGCAGGAGTCCCAAGAAAACCAGGCATGATGCAAGGTGACCTGCTCAACCCCAACGCCACGACTGTGGCCACCCTGGCAGCCACCTGTGCCAACATTATCCCAAAACCATGGTCTGCATCATTGCCAATCCAGTCAACCCCACCTTCCCCATCACAGCAGAAGGGTTTAAGGCTCACGGCATGTATAACCCAATAAAATCTTAGGCGTGATCACTCCTCAAGGCCACTACTTTCGTAGCGGAGCTGAATTCAAGGGTTGGATCCTGCTGGAGTCATCAGGGATGTTGCTATTGAAGTGGAGAACACCATCGTCCCCCAGTGTACGCCCAAGGTGGACTTTGCCCAGCACAAGCTAACAGTCCTCATAGGGCGCATGCAGGAAGCTGGCATGGGGGTGGCCCATATGAAAGCTGTGCCACCTTGTAATGACCTATGCAGGCTCCTGCTTCATCTTCTCCGCTGCGGATGCATTTGAATGAAAAGAAGGGAGCTGTGAAGTGCTCCTTTGTGAAGTCCCAGGAGACCGACTGTATCTATTTCTCCATGCTGTTGATGCTGGAGGAAAACAGGCTGGAGAAGAACTTGGGCATTGGCAAGGGGTCCGTCCTTCATGGGAGAAACGATGATCACTGAAGCCATCCCCGAGAGGAACGCCTCTGTCAAGTCACTGTCAAGTCTTTTCAGAAACCTTTGCTAGCTTGGTTTCCCAACTGGCCCTGACGGTGTTTGCTATACCTCTTCCAAACTGGCACATCAATAAAAGCCTTTATTATTTTTTTTAAAAAAAGAAGAAAGTAGCATAGACTACCAAAAGGACAAACCGATCTGTCTTAGAAGAAGTAGGACCAGAGTGCCCCTTGGAGGCAAGGATGGCAAGACATCATCTTCCATGCTTCAGGACATGTTGTCAGGAGAGACCCAAACCTAAAAAATGACATCATGTTTGGTAAAGTGGGGCAGGTGGGGCAGGGAGAAGATGACTCTCAAGGAAATGGATTGTCACCGTCGCTGCAACAGTGGGCTCAAACCTGGGAAGGATTGCAAGGCAGTGTTTCATTCTCTTCTGCATAAGGTTACTACTATGGGTTGAAACCGACGAGATGGCACCTAACATCACAAGCCCGTCAATCTCTCACATTCCCACCCTTGCCTGGTAGGTTCCCTCATTCCGTGGGTATGTTCCCTCTTACCTCCCAGGCTTCCAAGTTCCATCCTCAAGCCTCACTTTAGCCCACTCTCTGGTCTTCTCAGTTCCAAACTCCTAAAAAGGGAACCTAGTTGTTTGATTCTTTTGTGGGGTGGGCTTCTTTGGTATCCTTTGCAAAGTGGGCTTCTCTTTAGTCACACACAAGCTCGGGAAAGACCCTCCCTGTGCCCCTCCTCATCCATTGCCCTGTCTCTAGGCAACCTGTTTCAGAACCTATCAGCAGAATCTTTGCTGGGCACATGGTGTCAGCTCTATTGCTCAGGTTTTTGAGGACTAGAACTAGCCATTTAATCTATTTAATCCGTCTGGAGCCTCTGAGACACCCACAGCTACCTTGGACAGAGGGAATGACAGGAATGCAGTATATACATCATCGGTTTCAAGGCTCCAGCGAGAAAGGAAGCCTGAGGTTGCACAAAACCCGTAGCAGTTTCTTACATCACGTAGAGTACGTGCTGACACTCTAGACATCCTGTTAGCAACAAGCCCTCACTTCCTTTCTCTAAAGTGGAGAACCTGGAAATGTCCTCTACTAACCATGCAGATAAGAGAGGAGACGGAATGTGATACACAAATGATCATTTGTCTGAGAAGAGGGCGCATTATAGGGTTGCTTTTAACAATTCAAAGCCCATCTTGAAGAGTTTGAGCAGTTTTTTAAAGTTTCAGAAAATATACACGATTCATAGATTTGTAAAGATTCCTATTTAGACATATATAAGGATAAGTGAAAAGCATTGCTACAAAAGCATAGACTAGAAACATTTATTAAACAAAACGATCAAAATGTAAAGCTATTGTTTCTCAATATATTCTCCATTGAAACACTGAAGTGTTTCCACTTCTTTAACCATTCCTCTAAAGAATTTTGAACGTTCAAATTACACCACATGAAAACAGCAGCTTTGCATCTTTCAGGTATGAAATCATGCACCTTTTTAATGTTCTTTGAGTTTGGGAACCAAAAAGAAATCTAAAAAAGCAAGATCAGGGTTGTATGATAGGTGGTGTTAGGTTTACCTACAAAATTCTCATAGGACAACTCTTGTTACGCTCAAAGAATGAGAAAGTACATTGTAGTGATGGAAAATTATTTCTTGGTGCAACCCTCCTGGTGCATATTCTCTCTGATGAAGTTTTCGCTTTTCTTAACACTTCCTATGAAGCCCTCGTGATCACCATGTGCCCTTAGAGAAAATCTATCACTATTACCCTTTGCAATCCCCAAAAGATAATTATAAAACCTCCTGAACTGACCAAGAATTGAATATGCCCAGCAGGTATTCTCAGAAGCCAGTATTTTGATGGGATCTTTTTTTGAAAGCACCCAAATGAAATTAAGACAAGTATATTGCTGATAGAACTTGCTTAGAGCTGTTCACTGATTGCAAAGATATATTTAAACACATTTTGTCTGGAAAAACCATACATCAATGAACTAATCCCCTAGTAGTAATAGTTTTAAACTTGTCTTCACAGACCTAATACCAATAATCACTATAATCAAGACTATAAACATACCTATCACCTCCAAATTTCCTTGTGGCGCCATAGTTCCTCTTCTTCCCCTATCTTCAATTCCATGCCATTATCTTCTCACAACTGATTTTTTTTTGTCACTGTAGTTTACATTTCCTAGTGTTTTAAATTTAAAGGATAAATTGGACGTCCTTGGTTTTCTCAGGCTTATTCACTCAACATTAATTATTTTGAGATTTACCCCTGTTGCTGTGTACGTCAGTAGTTCATTCTTATTTATTGCTGAGTAATATCGCATTGTACAGACATACTATGATGTGTTCCTCCCTTCACCTGTTGTTACACATTTGGTTTATTTTCAATTTAGACTGCTTTCCATAGAACAACTGGAACATGTGATAAATGTGAGCTTGAGCATGGTAGTTTGGGTGTCACTTTCATGTGGACTTCACAGAGTCCATGTTGTGTATATTTAGTCTATAAGGTAAAGGTGAACACAGATCACATGTAAGTCAATGATACATATATGACAGCCACATTAGTCTGAAGCTGACTTCATCCTAGCTCTCCCAAACAACTGACCCCAGGATGAACTTTGAATTTGTAAAATGCTCAATTCAGTCTCCCGAAAGCACTGAAACTTCAGAACTGGCTCGCTAAAGAGGGTTAATCTGTCTTCAGAAGGTCCTGTAAATAGTGGTAGCATTTCACTGATGTAGACTCTAAAACAAAAATATTCAAAGACATTACTGAAGGCTTCCGAGAAAACTAGAGCACAGGCTCTGAATGAATTACATTCAGCATCACCTGGGAACTAATATAAATGCACATTCTCCTCTATCCCAGATCTACACCATATAAATTCTAAGCGTGAGGTCAGCAACATGGATTTTCACGAGTCCTTCGATTCCCCTGGATTTGAAGATAAAGCCTTCAGAAGATAGGATATGCTGATAGCAGCACTCTCCTTCCTGCCTGTGTTCCACACGCACAGCTGTCATGCCACCCTTTCCATCACATCTTTTGCCCAAAACACAAACTTATCATTAGAAACTCAATCATAGAAGTTCTTTTTAAACTAACTTTCATTATCATACAAATCGCTACATGTGGCTTTCATTTTGCCAAATTGCAGCATCAAAAAGCTAAGAAAGGAAAAAAAGACAAGGTTTTGATGATGAACTGCAAAAGTCTTTACTGCTCTGTAACCCTCACTGCAAATTTACACAGTATCAAGAAAAGGAATCAAACTTAAATAGGAAGAATTTGAGTAAAAGTATTAGATTTTTGTTTGTTTGTTTTAATCTTCAGTTAAGCATGATTTCCATTCCACATCAAAAATGGGGAGAAGTTCTCCTTTCCTTGGTAGTTTCGTATGCTCAGAGTTTAACCCAGTCTTTGAAAACTTTTTCCAACTTCTGGCCAAGCAAAACTTTGCCACTCACTTTGAATTTGCCAGCAAGGAATGCCTTTTGAGGATTCATTTTGCCCCAAACCAACTCCATAAAGATGGGCTCTGGAATTGTGAAGATAGTGTCTGCGGGGAGCCTTGCTGATCCTGGATACATGTCCCCGTGACCATTCTTTAGGTCGACAGTCCATTGCAGAATGGTCTTTCCATCTTTGGTGATGTCCAGCTGAAATACGGCATTGACTTTCTTTACCAGTTGGGCCCCCACTTCTTTGATGTGACGGCTAATGTCCTTGAACACTGGAAAGCTCTGAAATTCTGACAACTCTAGGGGACGTGACACAGCAGACTCTGGAGCTGAATTCATTGTCTTGAATTGACCTACCTGAGGTCCATCCCCTGCTTTGATTTTAGGATGATGGTCAATTCTCTTCCACATCTTCTTGGACTTGTCCTCTTGCACTTGCCATCTAGTCTGTGAGGAGCTGCGATCAACTTAATATCCAAAGTGCAGATTGTGACATCAAAAACCAGGCACTAGCAGACAGAGGGGCCTGAGTGTGTATGTGCTGCAGTCTCATTGGGCAGACAAGAGTTAAAGTGTGACATAGGGCAGGGTTTCAGATACCTCATTGTGAGGCAGATCCACATCCTGCCGCAAGTCTTTCAGGGCTTATTGGTGCTGCCACAACCCAAGAAGGTATAGACTCACAATGGGAACAGGACAAACTGCTCCCAGGCATTCTGTGGTGAGTTGAGCTCTGTCTTTCCAATACTTGTGTCTTCCAGAGAGCAATCTTAAGCAAGCAAAAAATTCATTCTAATTCCTTTACACAACATATATGAGATAAATATCTAAAATCTATAGAAAACATAAACATGTTAATAAGAAAAATAAGAATACCCAATTAAAAAGGCAAAGGACATGAGCAGATAGCAAAGATGACATCCAAATGGTCAACAAACCTATGAAGAAAGGGTCATGATCACTAGGAAATACAGATCAATCCAGAGTCATCCCAGAAATACAGATCAAAGCAACATGAGATACTGCCTTATGCCGACAGTGATTGCCAAGATAGAAAACAAAACAAAACCAATAGAAAATAACATGCTGGTGAGGAAGTGAAGAGGTTGGCACCCTCACGTAGTGTTGGTGGGTCTGTAATATATGTAAAACCACTGTGGAAATCAATGTGATGTTACCTCAGACAACTCAGAACATAAATTACATGTGATCCTGCAATCCAATTGCTGGATATATACCCTAAGGAAGTAAGAGTCATAACACAAACATATGCACATCCATGTTCACTGCAGCACTGTTCACAAGAAGATGAAAACTTACTAAATGGAAAAGTTAGGAGAAAGGATAAAGATATTTTGGTGCATACCCAAAATGAATACTATATGTTGTTAAAGAACAAGCCATTTTTAAAAAGTGACAAAACCACCAAGAACCTCATGACATAGATGTACCTGAAGAACATAATGCTGAATGAAACTAGCCAATCACAAGAGAACAAATATTATAAGGCCTCATTTACAAGGGTTAAAAAAAACCAAGATAATGATTTTCATATCAAAGTGAACAGACTCTGGTGTTTGAATAAAAAGGTGGGGGTGGCTCTGGGGGGGGGGGGCAGACAACAGAAAAGTGGGTGAAGGGACACATCAGGACAATGTAAGACAAGACAAAATAATAACTTATAAACTATCAAGGGTTCATGAGGGAGTGGGGGCAAGGAAGGGAAAGGGAAAATAAGGAGCTCATACCAAGGGCTCAAGTAGAAAGACAACATTTTGAGAATGACAATGTCAACAAATGTGCTTGACACATGGATGGATGGATGGATGGATGGATGGATGGATGGATGGATGGTGATAAGAGTTGTACAAGCCCCCAATAAATGATTTTAAAAAAAAGAAGGGAGGAATGAAGGTGGAAAACACTTGGACTAGATGGTTAAAAAATACAGACCTGGATATAGAAATGATAGTGATCCAGAGGAGGAAAAAAAGAAATCAAAGAGCTGGGGAGGATAAATTTTGGAGGATTTGACTTGTATTTTAGACTGTGAAGTACAAAGTTGATTATCTGAAATGTAAAACAATAGAGAGAGAGAGAGATACATAATTTCATTGCAACTTAAATGTATAAAAAAGTGTGAGGGTGATATTCAACCTGTGAATCGGGACACAGCCTGATAGTGCCTCCTTGTAGTTGTGGTCCTCCCATAAAAAGGGCCCTGTGAATCAATCTCTCTCTCTCTGCCTTCACCTTCTTAAGCTGGCTGACTCTGCCAGAGCCCTGGAAATATATCCACCACCATTAGAAACAGAAAATTTCACCCACCAGCCTCTCATCTTCCTGTATTCTGTATCATTGCATGTGTCTGCATGAATCTGAAGATGGTCTTATGGACTCATATCAGAATTATGGACTTGGTCTGGCTGGGATGTTTTCATGGTATATAATTTCTTCTTGATATAAAGTTATTTCTTACACATATGTGAGTGTCTCTGGCTTTGTTTTTCTAGTCAACCAGCTCTAACATAGGCAGATGATAGATAGATGATAGATAGATAGATAGATAGATAGATAGATAGATAGATAGATGATAGATAAAATTTATTAAATAAAATTAATTGAAAGATGGGGGCTAAGAGAGTAATAAGCATGGAAAGATCACCTCAGCATATACTGGACAGGTTGCACTAGGAAGGATATTCCTGACAGCAAGAAAAACAACTTAAAAACTAAATAGGCCAAAATTTCTTAAAAGGGGAGAGCAGCAACACTTCCTGACAGACTCCTCTTTACCATTGACCAGTGGCATGAGACACTTTTGTAAGCCCCCCTCCTCCATGGCACAACAGAGTTTTCCCAGTCCCTGAGGCAACCCAGTCAAACAAAACCTCTTCCCTTGATGGCCACTACAGGTCCTGCATGGATAGCAGAACACATGACGGCTCTGGGGGAACATTCCCAGCACCCAAGCTACATTTTTTGGGGGGTGGGGCATCACTGCCCTCAGGTGGTAGGAGTAGGAGGCCCAGCCTTTGTTCCGTGGGGCTGGAATCAAACCTCCATCCCAGTGGGCTGCAGTCCAAGTTACATTTTTTTAATTTTTGTTTCCAAGCTACATTTTTTCAATGTTCTTTTTTTAAAATTATTTTATTGGGAGCTCGTACAACTCTTATCACTATCCATCCATTGTGTCAAGCAAATTTGAACATTTGTTGCATCATCATTCTCAAAATATTTGCTTTCTACTTGGGCCCTTGGTATTAGCGTCTCACTTTTCCCATCCCTTTCCCATTCTCCCTCACGAACCCTTTATAAATTATTGCAATTTTTTCATGTCTTATACTGACTGATGTCTCCCTTCACCCACTTTTCTGTTGCCAATACCCCTGGGAGGGGGTTATATGTAGGTCATTGTGATCGGTTCGCCCTTTCTCCCCTCACCTTCCCCTTACTCTCCTGGTAAAGCTACTCTCAGTATTGGTCCTGAGGGTTTATCTGTCTGGATTCCTTGTTTTTTCAGCTCTTATCTGTATCTGTGTACATGCTCTGGTCTATCCAGATTTGTAAGGTAGAATTGGGGTCATGATAGGGGGTGGGGATCACTAAAGAACTAGAGGGAAGATGGATGCTTCATCGTTGCTATATTGGCCTTGACTGGCTTGTTTCTTCCCCACACCTCCTTTGTAAGGGGATGTCCATGGTTTTCACTGCAAACCCCCTCATTCGCATCAATATGATTTTTTTGTTCTTAGTCTTTGTTGTCTGATATCTGTTCCTATGGATACCTCATGATCACACAGGCTAGCATGCTTCCATGTGGGTTTTATTGCTTCTTAGCAAGATGGCTGCTTGTTTATCTTTAAGCCTTTAAGACTTCAGATATCTTTTGATAGTCAGGCACCATCAGCTTTCTTCATCACATTTGCTTATGCACACATCTTGTCTTCAGCAATTGTGTCAGGGAAAGTACGTATCACTTTTAAGTTGGTTTATTTTCTGACTTCTGAGGAGTAGGCCTTACTTCCTGTTGGGATAATGCTAGCAGTGATGAGGTTTTCTGTGTTTTTTCCTATCAACCACATAATCCAGATTTTGTGTTTTTCTTTATATAATATCCAAGAGATATTATATATATTATATGTGTTTTTCTTTATATAATATCCAAATCTCGAGACCATTAATGGATTTATAAGATCACTGTAGAGGAGCTCTAGTGGAGTCTGCTAGCAGCAAGCTGATCCATGGGACAAAGACGAGGCCTTCCAGTCCCATGGAGTGCTACAATCTTCAACACCCACAGAAATTCTATCTTGCCTATGCACTGGAACCAACTCCATGGCAGTGAGTTTGGTTTTTGGTGAGACGTTAATGGCAGAGGAGGTTAAGGAGAAATGGAGAGTTAATAATATTTTTATTTATTTGGAGATTTATAAAAGGCATGTTAAGCATTTATTTGTTTTGTTTTTGTCATCTCTATAAGGCAAACTGTCCTTTCCTAGTTTACCATCCAACAGGAGGATACACAAACACACGCAGACACACACACACACACACAAGGGGATTTCCCTCCCCCCAAAAAACAGGATCATTGTTCAAAGCTAGGTATTTAAATTTTTTCACAAAATAACCTTATCATCTTCAAAATATTCTTTTTTATGCTTACTACATTTGTAAAATCTGTGATTCCATTCTTGGAAACATTTTTCAAGCCCATCTGTTTTGATAGCTGACAGCACCTCCCTCATTTTTTCCTTCACCCCTTCTACATCATCAAATTGCTGTCCTTCATTCATGGAAACAAAAAGAAGTCACATGGAGGAAGGTCAAGTGAGTAAGGTACATGCAGCAAGAGAGATATGTTATTTTTTGCCACAAACTGGCACACTGAGATGGCTGCACGAGCAGGTGCATTGTTGTGGGACCAAAACTAGTACCCCATCTGACACAAATCAGACCTTTTTCTCGCACAATTTTAGGCTATCTCTTCAGAAATTCTATAGAAAGCTTGATTGACAGTCTGACCTGGTGGAATGAACTACAAATGCACCACCCCCTCACTGGAGCTTTTTCCATTTGTTTTTTTGGTTTTGTTTCTTTGGCGGGGCGAGTTCCCCTTCACATATCTTCACCACTATCTTTAGTGATTGGTGCAAAAATTGGAAGAATTTTTGTATTTATTGGATTTCCGTGTAGGTGGATAGACATTATTTTATCACAGAAAGCACTGTACTTCAAGATAGACCTTAAAATGTGCTTTTTGATGATGAATGCAATAAAAAAATTTTGATTGTGTCATTCCTGACATAGTAAATCATATGATTTCAATTCATTTCAGATCACTAACACTGGAATATAAATCTTTGTGTATTTTGTTTCATTTTTGACAACTTCCAACTTTTCTAGATTCATACTTCGTATATTCTACGTTTCAATCATTAAGAGATTTTTGTAACTGTTTCTTCTCATTTTGAGTCATTCCCCATCAATAAATGATGGTCCCAAAGACTTTTGTCCCACAGACTTTACTCCATTCAAGTGATTATAGTCAATTTGTCACTATTGTCATAGGTGATTATGCCTTTAAGAAGGGCACTCTGCCTCAGTCATATTTTGAGTGTTTTTTGACTTGAGGGGCTCATGTTTAGACACTATCTCTGACAATTTTCAGCTTCTGTTCATTAGTAATTGACAATGTTTTGATACTATCCACAGGGTTTTCAGAGGTAATCCCTCTGAAGAATACAGCCTATATCTTCTTTGTAGTCTGCCCTTAATCTAGAAGCTCTGACAAAACCAGTTCACTTTGGGTGCCCTTCTGGTATATGAAATATCAATGACACAATTTTCAACATCACAGCCACACAAGGGTTCACAATTCAACCACTGACAGATAAGTGTTGGATATCTTTCTTTAAGAATAATGTACCTTTTTTGGACTACTTAATAATTTGCTCATTTTCCTTCATTTTAAAGGATTATTATAAAATACATACAAGAAAAGTGTTTAAATGGTTCATTAATAATTGACTTAATATAGTCAAAACCTTACTCATATGACTAACGTTTTGAAGGGAGAATCATTAATATTATATAGTATTAGCAAAAAAAAAAAGTGACTATCTGGTGTTTAAATAACAATCTTCTTTTCTAGTTTGAAAATTGAATTCATTCCTTAAGTGATTTGGATTCTGATACAAAGATGAATTTAGGCTCAACAAATCACATAGATTTGAAAAAGACTGGTTCTCAGGCATCATTTCTCAAATTATTATAAATTTCTGGCAATTCAAAACTTCACAAAGTGTCTTGCAACCTATATTTACTTTCTACTGCCTAATACTCATCCCATTTCCTTGGAATTTAAAAACTAGCTTTCTGTCGTGTTCTTGGACAAATACGATATGTGATCATTTGAGTGATTTAGTCTGGACTACTCTGGTGTCATTAAGATATTCAAGTACATTGTTTAGGCATCATAAATGTTAGTCTTATTATTTTATCTGATTGCTCTCATAGTCATTTACATTTTGTGACTATCATTTTTACATAAGTTATCATTTTACTTACTAAATTGTTCCTTTTAAAATGTTCTGGTTACCTACAAACTTTACCTAAGATTTGATTTTTAACTTTGACACTTCCTCAAAATGATGTGCCACAAAATATTCTCCTTTTTTTAAAAAGTGTGTCATAGTCAGTTATTAAAATGTAACATTCGGGGCTGAGCCCCTGTGACATAGTGGTTGTGTGCGGGACTGTGACTCACTGGGATGGAGGTTCAATTCCAGTTCCACAGAGCAAAGGCTGGGCCTCCTACTCCCACCACCAGAGGGCAATGATAAACAAAAAACAAAAAATAAATAAATAAAATGTAACATTCATAAGATGGTGATCCTACATACATTGACTTAGCATATTTGACACTACTAAATGATGACTATCTTAAAAACTGAATTGGAAGTTTTCTGCTTTGTTTGGTTTCTTTTAGTATTTTTATACAGTATATGAAATAATTCTTGAATAACTTAAACCTAACAAACTGTATTTTGCCCCATAGAAAAGTGCAAAGAGAGGACAAAAATACCATGAATATCCAGAAAGCTGAATGAAATAAAAAGTTCCTCACAAACATTTAACAGTATACAATCCTCAAACCTATTTTGTGAATGCCATAAAGATTTTACCAGTCCATATGTGAACAACAAATCAATATCTCCAATTTTGTGGGTGTGTGACTCACCACTCTTGGTACAGGGTTGCAGAGTTTGAGAGTTCTTTGTGAAGAGACAAAGGTGTATATGCTTTACCATTTGCTCATACTTTTTTGTGTGTGTGGGCATCACAGCCTCTGGTGGTCATGGGCGCTACCCAGTGCCGCTCCTGAGAGCCGCCGTTGGATTTGAACCGCCAAACCCGCGGGCTGCAGTTCTGCACTCAACCACTTACACCACCAGGGCTCAGCCTCATACTTTTTCTTTTGATGTTACTATTTCTTGCTTTATTTATCTCTGAAGATATTGAATTAAATAATTTTAGTATTATTGAAAGATACTATTTCTTTACAAAAATGTTGGGCTTTTATTTTAAGGTTTCTTCCCAGATATTTTCAGCATAATTGGCTTACTACAATATGGAAATTCACCAAATATGATGTTAAAGCACTGTCTGCTAGTTAAAAATCACTTGTAGAAGCATATTTTATGCAAAGATTTTGTTTATCACACACTTCATCATTAATTGTTCCATCCAGTTGATAAGCATAGCAAATACCACAATCTATAATGAAATCAGTTCCAGCAAGAACTGGAAAATCCATTTCTAAAAGGTCTTCCAAGATTTTTAACAATATTTTCTGGATCCCATAAATATATGTTCATGCAAGCTGATGGTGCCCGGCTAGGGTCTTAAAGAAAAACAAGTGGCTGCCTATCTGAGAAGCAACACAGCCCACATGGAAGAAACACACCAACCTGTGTGATCACTAGGTGTTGATGGGATCAGGTAACAGGAATCAAAGAACATACAATCATATCATTGTGAATGAGAGGGAGTGTGGAGTGGGGACCCAAAGCCCATCTGTGGGCAACTGGACATCCCCTTACAGAAGGGTCACAAGGAAGAGATGACCCAGTCGGTGTAGCACTCATGACACATACAACTGTCCTCTAGTTCTTTAATGCTTCCTCTCCCGCACTATCATAACCTTAATTCTACCTTCCAAATCCAGCTAGACCAGAGGGTGTACACTGGTACAGATAAGAGCTCACAACACAGGCAATCCAGGACAGATAAACCCCTGGGGACCAGTAATGAGGATAGCAATATCAGGAGGAGATAAAGGGAAAAGTAGAGTGGGGGATAAAGGGGAAAGTGATCACAGTGACCAATATAAAGTCCTCCCACACCCCCGCAGACAAGAGGAAAGTAAAAGAAAATAGCAGAAAGAAGTAGGAGGCAAAAGGCACTTATAGAGATTTAAATACAGACCTGTACATAGATAGGTAAATATATATACGATGGATCTACATGCATATACTTATAGGGTTAGTATTAAGACAATAGATGGGCATTGGACTGCCACTCAAGTACTTCCTCAATGTAAGAACACTTTGCTCTGTTAAATTGGCATTCCATGATGCTCACCTTCCCAACACGATCACTGAAAACAAATGCGTGCATAAGCAAAAGTAGTGAAGAAAGCTGATGGTGCACAGCTATCAAAAGATACAGCATCTGGGTTCTTAAAGGTTTAAAAGTAACAAAGCGGCCATCTAGCTCAGAAGCAATGAAGTCCACATAGAAGAAGCACACCAGCTTGTGTGACCATGAGATGTCGAAAGAATCAGGTTTCAGGTATCAAAGAACTAAAAATCATATCATTATAAATGATATATAACATCATTATAAATAATATATAAAATTATATCATTACACATATACAAATGTGCTTTGCATACAATGTATGTATGTATGCATTGTGGTAAGAGGTGTAAGAGCCCCCAATAAAATGTTTTTTTTTTTAAAAGAACCCTAATAGCACAGGGGTTAAAGTTTTGACTGCTAACTGAAAGGTTGGCAATTCGAAGCCATCATAAAGATTCCACCTTTGGAGCACCTTCAGCTCCATACTGTTTGTAAGGTTGCAGTGAGCCAAACTCGATTCAATGGCAGCAAGTTGGAAACCTCACCAAATGGTTCTCGGTTGGAATCCGCAGACGAGCAGAATCAGTACCAAGCAAGAATTAACTTGAAATGCAAATTTCCAGGATCACCTCACACCTACTGAATCAGAAATGGGGTGCAGTGTAGGAGTCTGAACTTTAACAAGTCCCCCCAATGGTGCTGATACAGGTGCGTTTTGAAAGTTACCGTTCTCACTTGTCTCAAATAGAAGATCAAAGGGCTTTTATCTGTAAGTATCTAACCAACTTCACATCTCTGGTTCTACCAGAGGCAGGCTTTACCGTCTTCATAGCATCACCCAGGGGAAATGCTGCGGAGGTGTCAGTACATGCAATGGGGAAAGTGGACAGTGCCCCAGAGCTAGGTATTAGAGGAAGAAGAGCAGAAAGAGTGACAAACATCTGGTCAGAAACTTCAGGTTTGATTTTTGTTTTGCCTCAATTTCTAAAGGTGGACTTCTATGGTCTTCATAGTGGCATGATCTGGCATTATAGATAATTTTTGGCACATACATGATAGGGCTAGTTCCATGTGTGCACAGTGAACACAATGTCTGCTGTGGATGATGGAAGGAAGAATGGAAATGAGGAGAGGACTAGATCCATGGCTGTTTTTCCCCCAACCTACAGCCCCAGATTGGGGTCTCAAAACTCAGAATGGGTCAGATGAAGGGACGCAGTGGAGTGAGATGGCCGTAAGTTTTCTGAACACTGCTTTTTTCTGTTTTGGATATTCTTTTGGCACATGTTTGTTGCTGATTATCTAGAAAACATAAATCCTACATGTAGCACTAACAACGCTAAACCACAGCAGAACTGCTGCTAGCTTTCAACTGCTGACTATGCCAATCACAGCCCCACTGTGTAACCACTAAGTTTCCCTAACAGCACTAGTGTGATAGTTACATAATCTGGTGTTAATTTGGGACTTGAGAGGTTTAAGAGTGAAGGGGTGGCATCTAGTCTGCCAATCAGGCCATAGTCAATGAGGTCTCTGTGTGGGCATGACCTTCTGAAGATTCAGGAAACTCCTATATTTTCCTCCTTGGAGGTGGGAGTCTCTCTCTCTCTCTCTCTCTCTCTCTCTCTCTCTCTCTCTCTCTCTCTCTCTCTCTCATCACCTCCCTGAGAGATGCTCTACTGACAAGACACATGGTGCTATGCTTATATAGCTTATAAGCTTATATATGCTTATATACCTTTGGAGCTGGACAAGCCACGTGGAGAGCCTTGCCAGCACTGGGATATGTACACCACCACTCAGCCCACAAGACTTTCCACTCATTGGCCTGTGATGCTTCTGTATTCGGTGTCATTGCATGTGTTTTGTGAGTCTGAAGAGGACGTTATAGCTTGGTATCAAACATATGGGCTAATATTGGATTTATAGACTTGATCTGGACTGACTGGGGTGCTTTCTCAATATTCAACTGCTCTTGTATATAACGCTCTGTCTTATACACATGTGTCTATGAGTTTGTTTCTCTAGTTTACTCAGACTAATACAACTTTAAATTGTATTATATTGTATAACTATAAATTGGTACTTATAAAATACTCCATCATAGCAAAATATACAGTTTTTTTAAGCTGGCGTGGAATATTAATGACATACCATGTTTGAGGTCATGTAGTATAACTCAAAAGAGTAGAAATTCTATAAGAGGTGTACATTTAATTTTTTTAAAGGATTTTACTGTTTTTGTGTGTGGGGGTGTGAAAGTTTACACAGCAAGTTAAGTCCTCTTGGAAATTTCCCCATTAATTGATCAAAGACATTAATTACATATATTTTACAGTGTTTGAACAGGCCCACTTATTGTGATCTAATTACTTCATTCCCAATATTCTAGTTTTCCTGCCCTCATAGACCGGAGTAAAATTAACCTCGGGATCAATAACAGAAAAGAAATCTGGAAAACTCTCCAATATTTTTAGACTAAACAATGCAATTCTAAATAACCTATGGATCAGAGAAGTCACAAGAGAAATTAAAAATAGATTTGAACTAAATTAAAACAAAACTTTTCAAAATGTATAGGACACATTGAGACACAGTGGCATACACTGGTAGTCCCAGCTACTCAGAAAGATGAAACTGGATGGTAGACGGAGTCTAGGAGTTCTGGGCTTAGTGCTCTATGTCAATGTGATGTCTGCATTAAGTTTGGCATCAATATGGTGACCTCCCAGGAGGGGGGTATCCCCAGGTTCCCTAAGGAGGGGGTGAAACAGCCCAGTTTGGAATAATTATGGAACTCAGTGTAAGTAGTGCATAGAGAAATTTATAACATTAAATGCAATTTTTTTTTAAAAAAAAAAAGGAAAGAGCTGTAAGTTGGAGACTCGGGAGAGGAACAAGCATGTGAACAAGCAACTTGGTTCTAGAAGGGGCAGCGCATTTAGTTCCTGCTATGTCTCGATCCCCCTAGAAGGACAATAGCTGATCCACAATAATCGATGTTGACTAGAAATATGTAAAATTTATAGGGGAGGAATCTGAAATATCACTACAGGGCATACAAGAAATAAGATGCTCTTAAGATCCCAGAGGAGCTATTATTAAATCTAAGACTCATAGGCTGGGGAAACTGCCAGATTGGGGGCAGAAAAATTCTCCTTGGGAATTTGCTAGGGAAACACCATAGGCTTTGCCCATTAATAAATCACTTAGGCAAAGTCAAGCTCATCATGTGGACTGCTGCTGCAAAGTTTAGAGAAGAGCCCCAGTGTTGGTAGATTCTTGATGCCTTTTCCTTTTTTACTTATTTTTGCTTTTATTACTGTATCATTTTATTGTGGGCTTTTATTGTGGGCTTATAAAAATCCATACATAAATTATTTTCAGAACATTTTCTTTCCGTTTGATCCCTTGGTATCAACTTGCCCCCCTCCCTGCTTCCAACCTTGCGAGTGCCTGATAAATTAAAAAGTATTATTATTTTCAGGTCTTACACTGTTGCTGTTTTCCCTTCACCCACATTTCTGTTGTTCATGCCCCTGGGTGGTGGTGTGTGTTATACTTCAATTATTAGAGTTGGTTCCCCATTTCTCCCCCTTCTGCCCCCACCTTCCCCCTACGCTGTGGTATCACTACACCCAATATTGTTCAGGAGACTTATCTGTCCTGGATTCTGTGTGGCAAGAGCTCTTGTCTGTACCGGGGTACATGTTCTGGTCTAGCCAGATTTGTAAGGTAGAACTGGGGTCATGATAGTGGGGGGAGGCGTTAAAGAACTCGAGGAATGTTGTGTGCTCCACCTGTGCTAGGTTACACCCTGGCTGTCTCGTTCTTTCCAATTGTCTGCAGCTGGGCTTTGGGTCTCCACTCCGACGCCCATCACTTGCATTAGTATTTTTGTTTGGAGTCTTCTGATGCCTGATCCCTGATCCCTTTGACACCTTATGATCACACAGGCTGGTGTGTGCTTCTTCCATGTTGGTTTTGTCGCTTCTGAGCTTGATGGCTGCTTGTTTAACTTCAAGCCTTTAAAACCCCAGATACTATATCTTTTAATAAACCAGCACCATCAGTGTTATTCACCACATTTGCTTATGTACCCATTTTGACATCACAGATTCTGTTGGGAAGGTGAGCATCCCAGAAAGCCAGGTTAATAGAATATAGTGTTCTTGCCTTGAGGGAGTGCTTGAGTACAGACTCAGTGCCTGTCTGCTACCTTTATACTTAACATTTAAATATATGTATATAGACCTATAACTCTATCATTATATTTAATATATTTACACATGTGCCTGCATATATTTATGCTTCTATAAATGTCTTTTGCCTCCTAGTCCTTTCCCCTATTTCTGTTTACTTTCCTTTTGTCCAGCTATCTTGTTCGACCTACATTCAACTCTCAGTACTTTCTCTCCATTACATTGCACTTGATCAAACCCTACCAGTCATTCTATGTCCTCCATGCCATCGGTTTTAGATCTCTTATTGTTCCCTTGTCCCTGGGTTTGTTGCCTTCCCACTCCCTTTCTCCCACTTCTTCCTCTCCCGTATTCCCCTGGAGCTTTTGGTCCTGTTGTTTTCTCCTCAGAATTGGTTATTCCACCTATCCTATATGGATAGACATGAGAGAAAGATGAAAGAAGAGAGAGATCATATCGATAGTTCCAGGTTTGTCTGCTGACCCTTATGAATGTATTCCATTCGGAAGTCTCACCATCGTTACTTCTCCTATTAAAAATCATTTTATTGGGAGTGCAGTGTTGTACAATTACTACCACAATCAGTTTCAAAACATTTTCTGTTTTTGAACTCCTTGATATCAGCTCCCATTTATCCCCTTCCTCCCTCATCCTACTAGGGATGTAACTAGGGAGTAACACTTATTTATTTATTTATTTAGCCATATTTTATACCATCCAATATATTCATTCACATGCAATTCTGTTGTTTGCTCCCCTGAGTGAGGTTATATAGTCATCAATGCTATCAGCTCCCTCTTCTCTCCCTTCCCTGCCTTCTCTTCCCCTACCTTCCCGTAACCATTACTCCTTCACTGTTTCTGAAGAGTTATCTATCTTGACTTTCATGTGTTGAACAATCTTAATTATACAAATGAACATATGCAAGCCTAACATGATTGGTGAGGTAAAACAAATAAAAACCATACTAGTAAGGGGAGGATATATATTTAAATATATGTGCATAATGTGTACATGTTATATATTGTATATATTACAGTGTATGTTGTATAATATACAATGTGTGTATATATAATGTCTTACACTAACTGGTGTCTCAAGGGGAGGAAATATTCAAGAATTAGAGAATAGTTATGTGTTTTATCGTTGTTATATCACACTCTGGATTAATCATTCCTTCTATGTAGCCCTTCTGAGATGGACTGTCCAATTATTTTTTTCTGTACAATTACCTTACAGATGGGTTTTGGGTCTCCACTACATCCATGCTTCTTCACATCAATTTGGTTGTTTATGAACTTCTAATACCTATTCCTGTCAACACCTCAAGATCACACAGGCTGGTGTGCTTCTTCCATGTGACCTTTGTTGCTTCCCTGCTAAATGGGCGCTTGCTTAACTTCAAGCCTTTAAGACACCTGATGCAATATATTTTAATAACTGGGCACCATCATCTTCAACATATTAGCTTATGCACTTATTTTGTCTTTGGCGATTGTGTAGGGGAGATGAGTAGTATACATTGTTATGTTGTTACAAAAAATGTTCTTGTACTTAGATAAGATTTAAGTAGAGGTCCAAAGTTCATCTGATTTCATATATATGTGTGTGTACATAGTGTGTATACATATATACACACAAATACACCTATATTTATAAATTTACAAATATACATATCTACATATGTATATATTTTTCCTTATTTCCTTTTTCTTTATTCTTGTCCCACTATCATGATTACCCATTATTCATCTCTAAATATCCATCCTTTCTTCTTTTTTTAAAAAATCATTTTATTAGGTGCTCATACAACTCTTATTACAATCCTTTCATCTGTCCATTTGCACATTTGCTGTCCTCATCATTCTCTAAACATTTGCTTTCCTCTTGAGCCCTTAGTATCAGATCCTCATGTTTTTTCCTCCCTCCCCACTCCCCCTTTCCTCATGAACCCTTGATCATTTATAAATTATTACTTTTAAAAATTCATTTTACTGGGTGCTAGTATAGCTCTTATCACAATCCATTTATACATCCATTGTATCAAGCACATTTGTACATTTGTTGCTATCATCATTCTTAAAACATTTGGTTTTCACTTGAGCCCTTGGTATCCGTTCCTCATTTTTCCCTCCCTCCCCATTCCCCTCTCCCTCATGACCCTTGAAATTTATGTTATTATTTTGTCATATCTTATACTGCCCGACATCTCCCTTCACCAACTTTTCTGTTGTCCATCCCCCAGGCAGGAGGTGATATGTAGATCCTTGTGATCAGTTCCCCCCTTTCTACCCCACCTTCCCTCCACTCTCCTGGCATTGCCACTCTCAACACTGGTCCTGAAGGGATCATCTGTTCTGGATTCTGTTTCCAGTTTTTATCCATACCAGTGTTCATCCTCTGATCTAGCTGGATTTGTAAGGTAGAATTGAGATCATGAAAGTGGTAGAAGGAGGAGGAAGCATTTAAGAACTAGAGGAAAGTTGTATGTTCCATCATTACTACACTGCACCCAGCCTGACTCATCTCCTTCCCGAGACCCTTTTGTAAAGGGATGTCCAGTTCCCTACGGATTGGCTTTGGGTCCCCAATCTGCACTCCCCCTCATTCACAATGATGTGATTTTTTTTTTGTTCTTTGATGCTTGATACCTGATTTCTTCGACACCTCATGATCACACAGACTGGTGTGCTTCTTCCATGTGGGCTTTATTGCTTCTGAGGTAGATAGCCACTTATTTACCTTCAAGCCTTCAAGACCCCAGACACTGTATATTTTAATAGCTGGGCCCCATCAGTTTTCTTCACTACATTTGCTTATGCACCCATTTGTCCTCAGCGATTGTGTCAGGAAGGTGAGTATCATGGAATGCCAGTTGAATAGAACAAAGTGTTCTTACATTAAGGGAATACTTCTTCCAAGATAGATTTGTTTGTACTTCTAGTACTGCTTTCAATCTTCTTAGCAAATACCATAATTCCAGTGCATGGATTCTTCTCTAATTGTCCTTATCCAAAGTTTCTCTTAGAAAATCTAAGATAGCTAAATTTAAATAAAATAAGTAAGGAAAAACTTAATTATACTTATTTCAGCATAGTTTTAGTGTACATAAACAATTTTAAGGCCTTTAAGTAATTTTCAGATATTAAGTTATTTTATTTTCACATATTAAATTGAACTAGTAAATGTTTGTAAGGACTTGACGTTCACATGCCTATTTTTCTTGTGTTTTTTGTTCTTAGGTAGCACAGACTCAGTTACAAGTCACAGCAACACTATGAGTGGGACACTGCCCAGTCCTGTCCTAGTCTCATAATTGTTCTTATATTTGAGTCCATTTTTTCTGCAACTGTGTCAGTCCATCTCATAGAAAACCTTCCCATTTTCCACTACCTCCATTTTATCAAGCATGATGTCTCTCTGAAGACTAGTCTCTCTTGAATAACATACCCAAAGCACTTGAGACAAAGTCTCACCCCCCCCACCCTTTGCCTCTAAGGAGCACTCTGGCTAAACTTCTTTCAAAATAGATAGCCATGTTCTTTTGGCAGTCCATGGTACTTAAATGTTCTTTGCCAACACCATAGTTCAAAAGCATCAATTCTTCTCACATCTTCTTTATTCAATATCCACCTTTCACAAGCTTAATGAGGCAATTGAAAATACCATGGCTTGGGTCAGGCACACCTTAGCCCTCAAAGTAACATTCTTCCTTTGTGACACTTTAAATAGGTCCTGTGCAGCATATTTACCTAATGCAAAGCATTATTCAATCTCTTGACTACTACTTTTATGAATATTGATTGTGAATCCAAGCAAAACAAAATCCTTGACAGTTTCTATCTTTTCTCCATTTATCATGACTCAGTTTATCATGATTCATTATTGATTCAGTTGTGAGGGTTTCATTTATCATGACTCAGTTTATCATGATTCATTATTGATTCAGTTGTGAAGGTTTGGGACTTCTTTACACTGAATTATAATCCACACTGAAGGCTGCAATCCTTGATCTTCATCAGCTAGTGCTTCAAGGCCTCCTCACATTCAATTCAATAAATAAAGTTGTATTATCTGCATATCACAGGTTTTTAAAAAGCCTTCCCATTTCTGATGCCAAATTCTTCTTCATATAATCTAGTTTCTCTGATGATTTGCTTAGCATACAGATTGAGCAAGTATGGTGCAAGGATACAATTCTGATGCACTTTTCTTGATTTTGAACCCTACAGTTTTCCTTATTTTATTAGCACAACTGCCTGCTGATCCATGTGGAGGTTTTGCATGAGCACAAAAAAGAGTTCTGGAACTCACATTCTTCTCCAGACTATCCATAGGTTTTTATGATCTTTGGCATAGTCAATAAAGCACATGTAAACATCTTTCTGTTATTCCCTGCTTTTAGCTAAGATCCACCTAACATCAGCAACGCTATTCCTTATCCTTCTCTGAATCCAGTGTGAAAGTCTTACAACTCCTTATCAAGGGTCTGCAGCAAACTTTATTGGATGATGTTGAGTAAATTTGTAATTGCATGTGATATCAATGATACTGTTCTATAGTTTGAACACCTTTCTTTGCAATAGGTATAAACATAGATCTCACCCAGTCAGTTGTCCAAGTGTCTTCCAAATTTCCTGGCATGGACAAGTGAGTTCTTCCAGTGTGTGATAGTTGTATAATCATTTGTCAATTTGAGAGGAATAAGAGTGCAGCAGTGGAGAGTCTACACTTGTTAATCAGGTCATAGCCAATGAGGCCTCCTGGGTGGGCATGGCTTTCTCCTGAGGTTTCTGCGAACTACTGTATTCTTCTTTGAAGGTGGGAGACATTCTCTGTCTGCTCACTCCCTGAGAGGTGCTCTACTGACAAGACATATGGTGCTATGTTGATATAGTCCATGATCTCTGGAACTGGATGGAGTAGCCATGTGGAGAGCACTGCCCACACTGAGATGCTTACAATGCCATTGGATCCACAAGACTTCTTATCCATTGGTCTGTGATGTCCCTGCATTTGGCATTATTGCATGTGCTTCATGAGTCTGAAGAAGACTTTATAGATGGGCATCAGATATGTGGGCTGAGAGGTTGAGAAAGGAACCGCAGAAAGGAGACAGAGCCCAGTTAGGGATGAAAAGCAAATATCTAGGCTTTATTGGAGGTACAGTAGGATTTGAGGGAATGGAAAGGACAGCAGAAAAAGAGAGACAGGAGCATTTTGAGCTCCTGGGCAGTTCTGAGACCCAAGAGTTAGGCCAGGGAAGCTGTGCCTGGTATTGGGGCAGTGGGACACATATAGTGTTTGAGCTACCGACATGTGGGTTGATGAGAGAAAGGGGAGGTTTCTTGTGCTGTGTTTGCAAGTTTCACGTTGGGAGATGACCTATGAGTAAATCATCTCTTTTTTCAAACTTGTTTCCTGGAACGTTAGAGGGGAGCTCTGGGCCTTGCCCTGGTAGAGGCTGTGTCCTACCAAGAGAGTTAAGCTCTGTGAGATGCCAGACGCAGGGGTTACAAAGTTCAGCACGTTGTTCATCTCCTTCTTGTGAGGCTGGTGCAAAAGGGCACAGGGGGTTTCCTAGTCCAGGGGACTGCCCAGTCTAGGGGACTGCCCAATCCAGGGGGCTGCCTGATTTGTCCCTGCCCATACATGAGCCAATATTGAACTTAGGGATTTGATCTGGACTGGACTGAGTTGTTTTCTCAATATTCAATTGCTCTTGTATTTAAAGCTCTTTCTTTTTTTTCCAGTCATTTTATTGGGGGCTTTTACAGCTCTAGTCACAATATATACATACATACTTTATGTCAGTGTTTACATCTCTTTCTTTGGTAGGGGTAGGTCTCATACAACTCTTATCACAATCCATACATCCATCCATTGTGTCAAACACATTTGTACATTTGTTGTCATCATCATTCTCAAAACATTTGTTTTCTACTTGATGTCAGGGGCCCTTCCCATTTGGGGATAGGGGCCAGCAAGCCATGCCCATACAGGAGCAAATCAAGAAAGAAAAAGAGAGAGCACAGGACTAGAGCCCATACCAGCACACCAAGTCCTGAGGAGGATGGTCCTACATGGAACTACTAAGGCACAGAGAGGACTGTAGGGCCGACAATAGCTTGAGACATGATGCCCCCTCTGTCTGGAGCCATCCAGCCGGGGCATCCTTGACCTGGCTACAAGTCATGTTGCCTGAACTCTGTTACAGTTTGTTGCCTGGGGTTTGTAGTTTGTCGCCTTTGTAACTGTAAACAGCCCTGGCCTTTGAAGCTTGACTTGCAGCTGTGCTGCCATTCACTTGTTAATTTTGAAGATCACCATACGCTAATTGCCTAAGCTTGCCTGCCCTATAAAACTGGTTTACTTCTCCCAAATAAACGAGACTTGATCAGAGTACTGTCTTGTCTCCATTTCTCGCCTCTCCTGTCCCCCAGTGGACCGCAGGCCGGGACACCCCTCATTGGAGCATACCAAGACAGAGCACAATACTGGGGACACACGGCAGGCAATGAGTTCAGTCTGACCACCCCCACAATGGGGCGAGCCAAGAAGGGAACTTAACAATTCAGCAAGGCCAAGCTAAAAAACCCCTTGATGAGCTCCCAAATATAGACTTGAGGCTAGAGAGTAAGTTCCTGGAAACCCCCAGGGCCAGTGGGAGAGATAATCAGAAAGGTCGGTGGACAGACACAGAATTATGTACACTTTTTCAGTTTTTTGTGTGTGCTTTTTCTTTTTGCATGTTTATTTCTTTTTTACTCAATCATTGGTTTTCTTTTTGGTTTGTCTCTCTTAGTGTTATTTTGCCTACCAATGTAAGGTAGGCACAGGAAGCAAGCCCTAGGAGAAAGCAAAAGGACCAGTGGTTTTGGAGGGCCCTGGGGGGAGTAGGAGGTGGGGGAAAGGAGCGGCAGCAAATAATGCCACAGACACTGGAACAACTAAGGGATTAAACACAATGATAAGGAGAATGTAGAGATTCTGGTGGTGTTGGAGCAACAGCAATCTAGCTGAAAGGAATTACTAAGCGCAGATGAAAGATGAGTGTGATGGTTGGGCAGGAAGAAGGTAAAAGGAAACAGGTTAGATCTAGTAAGCAAAGCTGTGGATAAAGGTATAAACATAGGTGTGCAGTTATGTAAATATATTAATTTATAGAAATAGAGTTATTGGTCTGTGTACATATATTTATATGGCAATACATCGAGAAAGTGGACTGACTTTGGGTCTCTCTGCTCAAGCCCTCCCTTAACACAAGAACATTGTTCTAACAACCTGGCATTCTGTGATGCTCAGCCTCTCAACATGATTGTTGAAGACAAAATGGATGCATAAGCAAATGTGGTGAAGAAAGCAGATGGTGCCCAGCTATCAAAAGATAATAGCACCTGTTTTGGGATTTTATTTAATTTAGAGATCACTTTATTGGGGGTCCTTACAGCTCTTATAACAATCCAAATATCAATCATATCAAGCATATTTATACATATGTTGCCACTATTATTTTCTTTCTTTTTTAAAAAAAAAAGCATTTTATTGGGGGTTCCTACAGCTCTTATCACAATCCATCATACAAACATCATATCAAACACTTTTGTACAAATGTTGCCATTATCATTTTCAAAATATTTTCTTTCTATTTGAACTTTTGGTATCAACTCATTATCCCCCTCCCTCCACTTCCCTCTCTCTCATGAACATTTGATCAATTATAGATTATATTATCTTCATATCTCACATCATCCTCTGTTCCCCTTCTTCCACTTTTCTGTTGTTTGTCCCCCTGGGGGAATGTTCTTTTTTAAAAATCACTTTATTGGGGGCTCAAACAACTCTTACATACATCTATTGTATGCAAAGCACATTCGTACATTTGTTGCCATCATCTTTCTCAAAACATTTTCTTTCTACTTAAGCCCTTCGTATTAGCTCCTCATATTTTCCCTCTCTTCCCCCTCCCTCATGAACCCTTGATAATTTTATAAATTATCATTATTTTGTCATATCATACACTATCCAATATCTTCCTTCATCCACTTCCCTGTTGCCTATACCCCAAAGAGGAGGCTATATGTAAATCTTTGTAACTGGTTCCCCATTTCTGCTCCACTCTCCTGGTATCATCATTCTCAGCACTGGTCTTGAAGGGATCATCTGTCTGGGATTCCCCATGTTTCCAATTCCTACCTGTACCAGTGTACATCCCCTGTTCTAGCCAGATTTGTAAGGTAAAATTGGGATCATGATAGTGGAGGGGGAGGAAGCATTTAAGAACTAAAGGAAAGTTACATAATTCATTGTTGCTACATAGTACCTTGATGGCTCCTCTCCTCCCCACAACCCTTCTGTAAGGGAATGTCGCTTCACCTACAAATGGGCTTTGGGTCCCCAATATGTATAATTGAAATTTATGATTGAAATAATTTTTCGTTCTTTGATGCCTGATATTTAATCTGTTTGACACCTTATGGTCACACAGGCTGGTGTGCTTCTTCCATGGCTTTGTTGCTTCTGAACTAGATGGCTGCTTGTTTACCTTCAAGTCTTTAAGACCCCAGACGCTGTATCTTTTGATAGCCGGGAAATATCAGCTTTCTTAACCACTTTTTCTTATGCACACATTTGTCTTCCTTGATTGTGTCGGGAAGGTGAGCATCATAGAATGCCAATTTAAGGCTGAGCCCTGGTGGCAAAAGTGATTGAGTTCGGGACTGCGGTCCACGGGCTTGGCAGTTCAAGTCCAGCAGCTGCTCTCTACAAGCAAGGCTGGGTAGCTCCCACGACGACAAGAGGGCAGTGATGCCCGCCCCCCCCCCCCAAAAAAAGAATGCCAATTTAATAGAACAAACTGTTCTTACATTGAATGAGTACTTGAATGGAAGTCCAATGTCCATTTGTTGCCTTAATACTAAACCTATGAAGAAAACCAATGGCACCCAGCTATCAAAGGATGTAGGGTCTGGGATCTCAAAGGGTGAAGATAAACAGCTATCTAGCTGAGAAGTACCCAAGCCCAAATGGAAGAAGTGGCCACGAGGTGTCGTAAGGATCAGGCCTCAGACATCAAACAGGAAAAAACTGTATCACTGTGTGCGCACCTTCCTGAGACAATCACTGAAGACGTGGGGGCAGGAGCAAGAGTGGAAGATAGCTGATGGTACCCAGCTATCAAAAGCTATGGCGTCTGAGGTCTTAAAGGCTTGAGGGTGAATAGGCAGTCATGCAGCCCAAGAGCAACAAAGTCCACCATACAAGAAGCACACCAGCCTGTGCGATCATGAGGTGTAGAAAGAACCAGGTATCAGGCATCAAAGAACAAAAATCATATCATTATGTGCCCACCCTCCTGACATGATCTCTGAAGATAAAAGGGTGCAGAAGCAGACAGAATGGAGGAAGTTGACAGCTCCCAATGATAAAATAGATGGGATCTTAAAGGCTTAAAGGTGAACAAGTGGCCATCTAGCCCAGAAACAGCAAAGCCCACATGGAAGAAGCACACCAGCCTGTGTAATCACGACGGGCCGAAGGGAGCAGGGAGGAGACAGGTCAATCAAGGTGCAGTGAGGTGGCGATGAAGCATACAACTTTCCTCTAGCTCCTGAAGGCTTCCTCCCTGCCGCTATCATGGTCCCAACTCTACCTTACAAATCCAGCTGGACTGCAGATGGTACACTGGTAGAGATGGGAACTGGAAACACAGGGAACCCAGGACAGATGAACCCCTTGGGGCCAGTAGTGAGAGTGGAGTTACCAGATGGCTGGAGGAAAGGTGGGGTAGAGAGACAGAGCCAACTACAAAGATCTACACAGAACCTCCTATTGGGAGGATAGTGTGGGCAAAGGGAGACATTGGACAGTGTAAGATATGACAAAACAATAATAATCTATAAAGTATTAAGGCTTGGTGGGGGAGGGAGGAACAAGGATGGAGGGGAAAGGATGAGAAACTGATAGGAAGGCTCAAGTGGAAAAACAGATATGTAGAAAATAATGATGGCAGCAGACATGTGAAGGTGCTTGGCACAGTATTTGTGTTTATGTATTGTGTATGAGCAATGTATGAGCCCCCAATAAAATGAGTTTTAAAGATACTAAACCTGTAAATATATGCACTTAGATCTAGCTCCCCATCATCATATACAAATATGTTTACCTATGTACATGCTTATAGTTAGACCTCTATAAATGCCCTTTACCTCTCAATTGTTTCCTCTTTCTCCTTTTACTTCCCTCTTGTTCCACTCTCTGCTCAGCCTTCATTTGGGTTTCAGTAATTTCTCTCTGTTACATTTCTCTTGATCAATCCCTATCAGGCCTCTCACACCCACCTTGTCCATTTTGAATCATTTGTTCCCTTATCCCTGGGTTGGTCAACACCACTTCCTTCCCCCACCTCCCCATCTACCGTGTTCCCTGGAACCATCAGTCCCATTGTTTTCTCCTCCAGACTATTCATCCAGCCTGTCTTATCTAGATAGACTTGCAGAGATGATAATAATAACCCAGAATAAAAACATACCCAAGGTGAATGGGGGTGGAGGAGGCATGGAGTGAAGTCCCAATGCCCATCTGTAGACAATTGGACATCTCTTCACAGAGGGGTCATAGGAAAGAGATGAGTCAGTCAGGGTGCAGTATAGCACCGTTGAAACACACAACTTTCCTCTAGTTCTTAAGTGCTTCTTCATCCCACTATCATGACCTCAATTCCACCTTCCAAATTAGATTAGACCAAAACATGCACACTGTCACAGATAGGAGCCTGCAACACAGGGAATCCAGCATAGATAGTCTCCCTGCCCCCAGGGCCAAGAAGGAGAGAAGAGATACCAAGAGAATTTGGGGAGGGTTGGGAGAGAAGAAAGGGATCATTCACAGGGATCATTCTAGAACCCCCTCTCAGTGGGACAGATAATGGAAAAGTGAGTGAGGAGCGATGGAAGACGGTGTAAGATCTGGAAGAAAGTCATCTATAACTTATCAAGGGTTCACAAGGGAGGAGGGTCTGGGAGAGAAGGGGAAGAAATGGGAAGCTCAAGTGGGAAAGAATGCTTTGAAAATAATGATGGCCTAAAGCTATGCCACCAATATTTAAAATGCTATCAGAGTCATCCATCGTGGGCAGATTGATAGGCTAGTTTTCATGAAACGGAGCTTCCAGACGAAGAGGAAGAAGCAAGGTTTCTCAATCTCACTAGAAAACCAAACCCCCTGCTACTACTGAGTTGATGCCAACTCACAGTGCCCACCTGTGGGTTTCTGAGACTGTAACTGTCTGCAAGAATAGAAAGCCCAGTCTTGCTCCCTCAGAGCCACTGGTGGTTTCAAACTGTCAACCCTGAGGATCGCAGTCCAACTTGCAACCATGATGCCACAGGGCTCTGCCTATACAGTAGCAAGGCTCTTACCCTGTGAATCGTTGACAAAACAGTTTATGAAGGCCCTAGAGATCACATCAGAATGTTGCTTGATGTGGTGCTGGAAGATGAGCCCCCGTAGATGGAAGATACTGAAAAGATACGTGGCTGCGAATGGACTTGAGCACAACAATGATTATGAGGCTAGTGCGGGAGCAGGCAACAGTTCATTCTGGAACACACAAGTGGGAGTCGATTTAGGGGCGGCTAACAATAACAACAAACTCAGCACTGTACCAAGTAGTTACTTCTTTCCTGTCCTGGAAGTGGATCCAGTGGGAAGGTGGAGGGAAGGTGGGGTAGGAAGCGGGAACCGATGTTAAGGTTGTACATAAAACCTCCACCCTAGGGTATGGACAACAGGGAAGTGGGCGAAGGGAGACTTCCAACAGTATAAGATATGACAAAATAAGCTGATGGTGCCCGGCTACCAAAAGATATAGTGTCTGGGGTCTTAAAGGCTTGAGTAAACAAGCAGCCATTCAGCTCAGAAGCAAAAAAGCCCACACGGAAGAAGCACACCAGCCTGTGTGATCATGGGGTGGTGAAGGGATCCGGTGTCAGGCATCAAAGAGCTAAAATTATATTATTATTAATGAGGGGGAGTACAGATTGGGGACCCAAAGCCCATCAATAAGTGAGGTAACATCCTCTTGCAGAGGAGTTACACGGAGGAGATGAGCCACTTAAGATACAGGGTAGTAGCAATGAAATATGCAACCTTCCTCTAGTTCCCAAATGCTGCCTTCCACCCACTATCATGACCCCAATTCTACCACATAAATCCAGCTAGACCAGGAGATGTAAGTGAAGTTGGAAACATGGGAAATTTAGGATAGATGATCCCTCGAGACTAGCAATAGGAGTGGTAATACCAGGAGGGTGGAAGGATAGAGGAAAAGAAAGGGAGAACCAATTTCAGGGATCTACACGTAGCCTCCTCTCTGGGATGCGGACAACAGGGAAGTGAGTGTTGGGACACATTGGAGAGTGTACAGTATGAAAATAATAACAATTTGTAAACTACTAAGGGTTCAAGGGGTAGTGGGGGGAGGAAGGGAAATAAGGGAGCTGATACTGGGGGCCTGGAGGGAGGGAGGATGTTTTCAGAGTGATGATGGCAATAAGTGTGTAAATGTGGCCTGCATACAATTGATGTATGTATGGATTGTGATGGGAGTAGTATGAGCCCCCAATAAAATTATTCATTAAAAAAAAAAGGAGGGAGGGAGAGGAAGAAGCTTATACCAAGTGTTCAAGTGGAAAATATTTTGAAATGAATGTGGTACTAGGTATACAAGTATGCTTGATACAAATGATGTATTGAATGGTATGAGAGCTGTGAGCCCCCAATAAAATAATTGGAAAAAAGATATAAAAAATAATAATAATTTATAAATTATCAAGAGTTCATGAGGGAGAGGAGAGCAGGGAGGTAGGGGAAAAATAGGAACGGATACCAAGGGCTTAAGTAGAAAGCAAATGTTTTGTGAATGATAAGGGCAGCAAATGTACAAATGTGCCTTGCATAAAATGGATGTATGGATGGATTGTGCTGAGTTGTATGAGCCCCCAGTAAAATGACTTTTTAAAAAAGAAAAAAGAAAATGATGGTGACTTATGTTCAAGTGAGCTTGATCGTGATAAGAGATGTAAGAGCCCCCAATAAAAAATATTTTTTAATGTGATGAAAAAACTCAGCTCATACTCGAGTATATATGGTAATTCCCAGATCAGAATTTTCTGTAGAAGTTTTAAAATATAGTGAATGCCAGCTCGACTGATGACTCTCAACCTCTGGCACCAATGCCCCTGCGCTAGGGCATCATTTCCACTGTCATCAAATTAATGCTGGCTCCCAGGGACCCTGTTGGAAAGGTAGACCTGCCCCTTCAGTCACTGAATCACAAATATTCACAGGAGTAGATTTTAAATTCTTTCCTGGTCCATTTATTTCTGCCCTAATCTTTCTTTTCTTCTAGTATCTGACTATTTGTTTTTGTTGTACTTTTTCTAATCATTGCAACTGATGTGTCCTGATGTTTATTTTAATTCTTTCTGCCTTATTGTCTTTGTGCAGTAATTGCTGTTAACTGTCTTCTGACTATTTTTTTTTGCCTTGTCACACAGGTTTTTTTTTACTTAGAGATCATTTTATTGGGGGCTCTTATGGCTCTTATAACAATCCATACATAATTGTATCAAGCAACTTTTACATATGCTGTCATCATGATTTTATAAACATTTACTTTCTATTGAGCCCAGGGTATCAGCTCCTCCCTTCCCCTTTCACGACCCCTTGATAAATTATAGATTATTATTATCATTATTATTATTTTCATATCTTTCACTGAATGCTGTCTCCCTTCACCCACAGTTTCTGTTGTTCGTCCACCAGGGAGTGGGGGGAGGGGATTAAGTATAGATCATTGTGATCAGTTCCACCTTCCACTCCTCCCCATAGTGGTTTTTTACTGCATTTGCTTGTTTTATGGCCTAAATAAGATCTGTTCTAGAATAGCCACCATGAGTGCTAGAGAAAAAAGTGAAATCAGATCCACTCGATTGTGCTATTTAATGTTTTTATATCTTTCTTGCTTTTCCTTCTAGTTGGTTGAACTTTACTTCAAAGTGATGTATTGTAGTCTCTTAGTATTGTTGTGTTATGGTCCGTCTCTTCATTGCTATAAAAATTTGATTAATGTATTTTGATTGCCTTTCATTTGGTATACATGTATTGATTCTGGTTATGGTTTCTTGTTCAATTAAAACTTTCATAATTATATAGCAACCTGTGTTTCTCATCATGTCACTACTCATGTCTATTTTGTCAGAGATTAATATTACTATTACAGTTTTCTTGTAATCAAATTCACCTTAGATATAAACAATACAAACAATGGCTAAAAACATGAACTTCTCCAGACGGAACACACGCAACCGAATTTACTACATCCGTAGAAAGAGGTGATCGAGAAGCTCAATGTCAGCAACTAAAACCAGGCCAGAGCGTGACTACAGAACAAACCACATATATGTAAGCTCAGAGTGAAGCTGTAGAAAAATAGAAACAAGTTCACAAGAGCGCAAAGATAACCTTGAGCATTTCCTACCTAAATTTTGAGAACATTTCAAGAATAGATTTGCTGCATTGAACACTAAGCACAATAGCTCTGGGATGACATCAAGGACATCATTCGTGAAGAAAGTAAAAGGTCATTAAAAAGACTGAAAAGAAAGAAAAAACCAGCCAGGATGTCAGAAGAGACTCTGAAACTTGCCAGTCCCATAATTCAAATGTGTGATACTTAATTGCAGAGCAGCTAAAGGTAATGGAAGAAATTATGAAGTCAGAAAATGTGTAAGGAATGCTTGAGAAAACGAAGTAAAATATTAGAATGAACTGTGTAAAGACCTAGAGTTAGAAAAACTAAAAGGAAGAACATGTTCAGCATCTCTGAAACTGAAAGAACTGAAGAAAACTACAAGCCTCAAATCGAAATATTGAAAGACTGTACGGGCAAAATAGTGAATGATTCTAGACGTATCAAAAGAAGATAGGAAGAATATATAAGGTCACTGCTTCAAAAAGAACTCGTCTATATTCCACCATTTCAGGAGGTAGCATATGAGCAAGAATCAATGGTACTGAAGGAAAATGTTCACGTTTAGCTGAAACCATAGGCGAAATCAAGTATTTGGGCCACTTCTCCATGCAGCTTACTTGTACCTTCAGGTCCTGCTCTGGCCTGATCTCGTATGTATCACTTCCATTTAACAATGGAGTGTTGCTGCGCATGTCCGACTTTATGACTCTGTGGGTCAGACAATACCCAGTTCATGATGGGTAGTTCAGATCTCACGGTCACTTGGTGGCCCATGGTGAGGTGTTCAGTCTCCACCAAGGTCCAGTAACAGGCCAACAGCTGTTTTTCAAAGGGGGAGAAGCTGTCTGCAGAGGATGGCAGGACTTGACTCCAAAATCCCAATAGTCTACACTGTGATTCACCAATAGGGGTCTGCCAAAGGCTCCACACTGCAACTTTATCAACAACTGACACCTCTAGCACCATTGGGTCAGCTGGATCATATGGTCCCAGTGGCAAAACAGCTTGCACGGCAGCCTGAACCTGTTGCAGAGCCTTTTCTATTCCAGGCTCCACTCAAAACTGGAGGCCTTTCATGTCACTTGATAAATAGGCCCCGAATGAGGGATATGTTGCCTCCAAAATCCGAAGAGACCCACTAGGCGTTGTGCCTCCTGTTTCGTTGTTGGGGAGCCAGATGCAATAACTTGTTCTTCACTTTAGTAGGAATATCTCAACACACACCACTGAACCTCTAAGAATTTTACCGAGGTGGAGGGTGCTTGAATCTTTGTTGGGTTAATTTCCCAACCCCTTGTACGCAGATGCTGTACTAATGAATCTAAAGTCCTTGATACATCCTCCTTAGTGGATCCAATCAGCATAATGTCATCAATATAATGGACTAGCGTGACATTTTGTGGAATAGACAGGCGATCGAGGTCCCTTCGAACTAAATTATGGCACAGGGCAGAAGAGTCGATGTACCTCTGGGGGAGAGTTGTGAAAGTGTACTGTTGCCCCTGCCAGCTGAAGGCAAACTGCTTTTGGTGGTCCTTTGAGATTGGTATTGAGAAGAAGGCATTTGCTCAAGCAATGAGACCACATCTGGAACTGCAGCTGCAATTGGAGTCACCGCCTGGTTAAGCTTACGATAATCCACTGTCGTTCTCCAGGATTCATCTGTCTTCTTTACAGGCCAAATGGGTGAGTTAAATGGAGATGTGGTAGGAATCACCACCCCTGCATCTTTCAAGTCTTTGATGGTGGCACTGATCTCTGCAATCCCTCCAGGAATGCGGTATTGCTTTTGGTTTACTATTTTCCTAGGCAATGGCAATTCTAAGGGTTTCCATTTGGCTTTTCCCACTACAATAGCCCTTATTCCACATTCCAGGGATCCAATATGGAAGTTCTGCCAGTTACTAAGTATGTCTATTCCAATGATGCATTCTGGAACTCAGGTAATAACCACAGGGAGGGTTTGGGGACCCACCAGACCCACAGTGAGATGTACCTGAGCTAAAACTCCATTAATAACTTAACCTCCATAAGCTCCTACTCGGACTGGTGGGCCTTCAAAACACTTTGGGTCTCCTGAAATTAGTGTCAGTTCAGAGCCAGTGTCCAGTAATCCCCCAAAAGTTTTATTATTTCCTTTTCCCCAATGAACAGTCACTCTTGTAAAAGGCTGCAGGTCCCTTTGGGGAAGACTAGAAGAAAGACTAACAGCATAAACCTTCGGTGATGTAGCAGGGTCCTCCTTCCAAGGGACCCAGCCTTCCCCTCATTCAAGGGGTTGTGGGTCTGCAAACTGGCTCAGGTCTGGGAATTGGTTGAGTGATCGTGACTGCCTATCCTGCTGTCCACCTGATCCAGCATTCTTCTGCCTGTATAGGTCATGTAAATATTTAGTAGATTTCCCATGTATTTCACTCCTAGGGACATCGTGACTAAGCAGCCAATGCCATAATTCCACACGAGAGAGGCTGCTTTGATTACTACGAAAACCTTGTTGTCTGTTATAACCATATCTACCCTGTCTCTGTTGATTCAGTGCTGACACTTGCCTTGTGTCACCACGAAGTCCAATCAGCCCCATTGTGGGCAAGTTTCGGAGTTCACTTAAGGCAGTTCCAACAGTTAATGCTGGTGCACACAACACAGCAATTATAGAAGTCTTCAAAGATGCTGGGGCCCACTTCACAAACTTGTTCCTTATGGTTGTGGTGAAGAATATGTCCTCAGGACACCCCCTTTTGGGGTCTATGGGAGTATCCTGATCCATTCCACCATACTAATTTCTCTCAGCTTTTGGATGCCTTCTTCTACAGTGTACCAAGGTAGGTCAGGCACCTCAAGTTGGTCTAATCTAGGTCATTTGGCAGCCCATGCCTCAGTGAACCAGCCAAATAAGGAGTTGGATCCTCTCTTAGTCTCTCTCACTGAGACATTGAAAGAAGAGTCTGTGCTTAGGGGTCCCATATCCAGAAACTCAGACTGATCTAATATTACATTTCTTGCACCAGCATCCCACACCCTCAGTAACCATTCCCAGGGATACTCCCCAGGCTTTTTTGCTTGAACGTATTTGAAAGCTCGAGCAGTTCTTTGTAAGTATAGTGTACTTCTTCTTGAGTAATCACTTCAACCTCACCCTTAGGAGCTTTTCTTGCCTTAATTTTAGTTATAGGTCTAGCAGAAACTATCAATGGTGAGGGTGTTTACTGGGTGTTCTCAGCACCATCTTCTAAGGCATCTCTCTCAGGTAATGGTAGAGATGCAGCCCCACCTGGCATTTCACCTAGAGTATTTTGGTTAATCTGCTCAAGTGTGGGTTGTTTTGTTGATAGTGGATTACAATCTTCAGCTGGGAGGCATGGATCTATTGACTGGGCAGGTTCAAGTGTTTCTAGAGGCGGCACAATATCCTCTTCTTCTGGATCATCAGCCCATATATTCTCATCCCATGTTTCAGGGTCCCAATTTACACTGCTCTAAATCTGCCATTTAGCTGATGTTGTAATTCAGCCACTTGCATAATGAGACTTTGGACCTGGTTCTCAGCAATGTCACCTTTTTTACTACAGACAAGAAGGCCCTCCTTTGTAGCACAGGCTGAAGCCTTCAAGTCCGTGAGTCGACACTTGAGCTATGCTTCTGGGGCCCTGAGGCAATCCCTCTCCTTAATCACATAGTCCATTGGAAGGAGGACCAGTCAACCAGCCTCCCTATACTTGGCATCTTGACAAAACTGCTGGAAAATATCAAACATACAATCTCCCAGAGCCTCTCCTTTAACCAGCACCCCATCCATCAGTTCTCTTACTTTAGTTATTAGCTTTGCTATTTCACACCATGGACTAGTAGGATTGGCAAAATTAACCATGGCTTTAGGTATAGAATTAGCATCACCAGTGCTCTTAAGACTAATCAGATTGGAGAACCAATAAAAAAAACATATTTATGATTTTTATCTCTCTAGAAGCACTCCTGATACCATTTGTCTCGGGCAGGTTTCTCCTAGAGAAATAAAACCAGGACACTAGTAATTCTATATATTTATATAGATAGAAGGATATATATATATAAGATAAGAAATAAACAGTTAACTAATCTATAAAGCAGTACAATGGCTCGGTGCAACTCACTTGCATGAGAGACAGCTAGTAGACTGGTAGTCCTTGGAGTCTTGAGGGCCTCTGAGTAGTCCTCTGTAGAGCAATTCAGGCTATCTGGCTACCAGCAGCAAACAGCAAAGCAGGTCACAGTCAGCCAGATGACAAAGTCCTACAGTCTCCAGCTCAAAAGATGTATATTTCAGGAGCGTGGCGAAGCAGGGCTTGAAGGAATCTCAACTCACAACTACACAGTCCACGATTAGGCGTCCCACAGGTAGTGTTGCTTGGAGGTGGAGGCATAGGACGAATGAGGCAGCTTGCTGGTCCGAAGACCCAGCGAACAAGGGCGGAGCTTGCTAAGCCTTTATTTCTCCCCTTCAATTGATCGCGTGTGTTCATTGGCCATGTTATCACAACAGACCTACCTATTGTCTTGGGCCATGTTGGCACCACAAGCTTATCTATAACACCTTCCCCACTCACTCTGTGGACGGACCACCAAGCAGGGCGGAGGTGAGCATGCTACCCTGATGTGAAATATGTCTGACTCTTATTATTTCTCTCTCATGCTCTCTATAACCTTATTATAATAAATAATAATTATCGCTGTACAATTTCTCCATTTGAACCCTTAACGTATGTGTCAGAAGCCAGTTTCTTCTGATAATTGCTGGTTCCCCTCCCCCACCCCAATTCTTTTTTGGTAGGTTTTGTTTACCCTGCTCCCTGAGCCAGAGTGGGATCCAAACCAGCCACTGTTTAGCTTTTAGTTTCTTGTGCTGTACCTAGTACTTTCAGCCCTAAGGTGGACACTGCCTTATCAATTTTTTTTAATTTTGCTTCAAAATATTTTTATTAATCATTCTACTGGAGGGCTTGTACAACTCTTATCACAATCCATACATACACCTATTGTGTCAAGAACATTGTATGTTTATTGCCATCATATTCAAAACATTTTCTTTCTACTTGAGCCCTTAGTATCAGCTTCTCATTTTCACATCCCTCCCTCCCTCACAAACCCTTGATAATTTATAAATTATTATTTTGTCATGTATTACACTGATGTCTCCCTTCACCCATTTTTCTGTTGTCCATCCCCCAGGGAGGGGATTATATGTAGATCATTGTAATCAGTTCCCCTTTCTTCCCCACCTTCCCCTTCCCCTCCTGGTCTAAATACTCTCAAAATTGGTCCTGAGGGTCTTTTCTGTTCTGGATTCCCTGTGTCTCCAGCTCTTACCTGTACTAGTGTACATTCTCTTGCCTATCTGGATTTGTAAGATATCATTGAGATCAATGATTATGGGGAAGAGAAAGCATTAGAGAACTAAAGGAAAGTTAGATGTTTCATCGGTAATATACTTCCACCTGAATGGCTCATCTCCTCCCCTCAACCCTTCTTTAAGGGGATGTCCAGTTGACTACAGATGGGCTTTGGGTCTCCACTCTGCACTCCCCCTCATTCACAAAGATATGTTCTTTTGTTCTTTGATGCCTGATATTTGATCCTATGGACACCTCATGCTTCTTCCATGTGGGCTTTCACGCTTCCCTGCTCCAAGCCTTTATGACCCCAGATGCTATATCTTTTGATAGTCGGCCTCCATCAGCTTTCTTCACCACATTTGCTTATGCATCCACTTGTCTTCAGCAATTGTGTTAGGAAGATGAGCATCATGAAATGCCAGTAGAATAGAAAAAAGTGTTCTTGCATTGAGGGAGTACTTAATTAGAGGCCCAAAGTCCATCGGCTGCCATAATACTAGACCTATAAATATATGCACATAGAGCTATTTACCCATTGTCATATATAAATGTATTTACATATGTAAATGCCTGTATTTAGATCTCTATAAATGCCCTTTGCCTCTTCTTTCCTCTATTTTCTTTTACTTTCCTGTTATTCCACTCTCATGCTCAGCCTTAATTTAGTTTTCAGTAATTCCTATCAGTTACATTACCAGACCTCCTAGACCCTCCTCTCCATTGATTTTGGATCACTTGTTCCCTTGTCCCTGGGTTGGTTAACAGCCACTTCCTTTCCCCCATCTCCGCCTCTCCTATGTCCCCCTGGAAACATTGGGTCTGTTGTTTTCTCCTCCAGGTTGTTTATCTAGCCTATCTTATCTAGATAGACCTACAGAGATAATAATATGCACAAAAAATAAGACAGAGCAAAACAAACAACAAAAGAAAAGAAAATAACAACAACAAACAATGGCAAAGAAAAGAAAAAGTCTGTAAACAGTTCAAGGTCTGTTTATTGATCTTCATGAGTGTTTTCCTATCAAGTCTGATGGGATGTCACACCCTGGTCCCAAAGTCTATTTTAGGTACTCCCTGGGGACCTCGTTACTCTGCCCCCTTGCTGTTCTGTTGCACACCCTTGGTGTTTTGATTCAGTGTGGTTGGTCAGATCAGGTGCAATTCCTGCACTGTGTCTCCAGTGTTGTCCCCGGTAGTGGGTCAGTGAGGGATGCTGTGTCTTACAGTGCTGCCGGCCCTCTGGTCCTCTCTGTGCTTTGGCTGCTTTTAGCAGAAATATTATCCTCTGGACTTGGTAGGCCAGGATGTGCTCCCCTCTCTCTTCCTCCCCCTTCATTTGCTTTCATGTGCTCTGATCGACATGTCCTTCTCCCTGAGCTGTAGTTTCAGTACTGTCCTCTGCAGTGCATTCTTCGGGGTGGGGCGGTGTCTAGTCTATGCATGTAATTGGGATTAGGGCCGTCCCATTGGACCTCTCTATTGGTTCCCTGCTTCATGCTCATATGTTGCAGTCAAGCCTTAGAGCACTGGGTTGAAGTCTAATCCCTTTCCCTGTCGAGATATAAACAATACCCTCCCCTGGGGTGGATTAGCCCTGTTCCCGAAACCCATGTCTTTTTCCTCCCCTCTCCTTTTTAGTTAGCTACCATATGTAGCCCTGGATTTGGTCTGCCCCCTGCCATACTACCTGGACCTCACACCAGGAGTGTTTGCATAGAGTATCTTTTTCCCTATTCCCCTTTTGCTTTTTTAAGTTTCCCACAGTGGATTCATGTTGTACATGTCCTTTTGTACTTGGCTTACTTCACTTAGCATAATTTCCTCCAGTTCTTCCATGTGGCAATTCATGAGCTTCCCATGTGCTTCATACATTCATCACTGCTTTTTAGGGATGCGTAGTACTCCATTGTGTGTATGTACCACAGTTTTTAATTCACTCATCTGTGGATGGAAATTTGGGTTGTTTCTAACTCCTTGCAATTGTGAACTGTGCTGTGGTGAACACTGGAGCACAGGTGTCGGACTATGGTTTGTATCTTGCCTCTTCTGGGTATATGCCCAGCAAGGAGATTGCTGGGTCATGGGGTAGCTCAATTTACATCTGTTTTTCATCTACGTTTTTATAAACATCTTGCTCAAGTTCAAACCTCCAGCTTGAGAACCAACTGTCTCTTTTTTGACTTGGTAAGCATGTATTACACTTTGGGGTGGGGTGTTTTGTAATGCAAAACAATTTATTTTTCTTTATTTTTTTCTCCCTCTCATTGTAAATAACTTTTAATGGCAAACCCCAGATTTTTTTCTCTTCTATTCTAACTGCTAAAACCATTCTCATCCATCTGACTTTACTGTAATATTTGTAAAAGGAATAAATGTTGCCCTTTTCATGGTGCTTTTAAAAACTCGATTTTTAGCAAAACAAATAAAATAGCGTCACAAAGAGAAATTTTCCTGTTAGGACTTGAAGAATTCGCTGTCCAGAATATCTTTAAATGTGATGCACTGGTGTTCATACTCCAGGAGAAACAGGAAAACAAAGGCACATCTACAGATCCTCCCAAAGTCCAAATTGGCCATGACTTATGAGTTAAGAGTTCAGAAAATACTTGACTTAAAAAGGACAGAGAATCTGACAAATCAGTTTGATAGAAAGAACCACTTTCCCGATTAGTTGCTAAAATGATACAATGCCAGGCAAAAGGTGGAATTTGAAGCAGTACAGCTGAGCACATGTAAAGCCAAATCCCCCATGTGCCAGTTGGCACTCTTCTATGAGCTCAATGAAGAACAAGTCCTTCCCCAGGCTCACCAGCCAGGAGGTAGTCCTGTGGAATGTCTGACCCTAAGAAATGCCTTTATTTGGTCTCTGTTTTGGACAGCCACAAGAGCTCAGTCTCCTATAAAGTAAACCACTTGATGTAAGATTAAATGAGTCCTTGTGCCCATTGTTACCAGCACAGTGCTCTGTTTAAAATACTGGCGTGCAAGCTTCCAAGATCTTAGAAAAGCCATGCATGGTCTGGTTCTCCTCACACATCCGCTTTTTAATGATGGTTTAAAGAATAATAAATAGCAAGCTTTAGACAAAAGCAGAAGACACGACTTGGCGATGTTACAAGGAAAAATAAAGACTGATAGTTTTATATTCTGCTAAGTAGAACTGTACCTAAAATCTAATTTTAGCCATTAGTCCTACAGTAATAGTTGGGAATGACCTTCAAAAGCACAATGGAAATTAACCAGTTTGGGGTGCAGCAGTGACTCTTAAGAGGATCATTCCAGGACTTGGATTTTCTTTTTCTTTTTAACCTGTGCTTAGATCTGCTTTGTCCACCTCGTTGATAGTGTGTACGTTGCCTTTTCTCTGTTTCTTTTTCTTTATTTTTTATAAGTCATTTTATTCAGGTCTCTTACAGCTCTTATCACAATATATACATACATACATTGTGTCAAGCACATTTGTACATATGTTGCCATCACATTTTCAAAACATTTTCTTTCTACTTGACCCTTGGTATCAGTGCCACCTTTCCCCCTCTCCTCCCACCTACATAAACCCTTGATAAATTATGAGTTATTATTTTCATACCTTACATCGTCCACTGTCTCCTGTCACCCATGTTTCTGGTGTTCATCCACCTGGGGATGTGGGGGTTATATATCAATCATAGTGATTAGCTCCCCTTTATTCCCCCTTGTCCCCCAACTTCCTTCTACCCACTACTCCTATGACTATTCCTGAGGGGGTTATCTGTCCTGGAATCCATGGGCGAAAGCTCATATCAGTGCACATGCTCCATCTAGCAGAATTTGTAAGATAGAACTGGGGTTAAAGAACTAGTGGAATGTTGTGTGTTTCGTCGGTGCTAGGCTGCACCCTGGCTGATTCGTCCCTTCCTTGTGACCCTACTTACTATAAGGGAGTGTCCAATTGCCTACAGAGGAGTTTGGGGTCTCCACTTCAACCCCCTCACTCGCATCAATATGATTGTTTTGGGTCTTCTGATGACTGAAATCTGATCCCATCAACACATGATCACATGGATGGGTGTGCTTCTTATGTGTGGGCTTTGTTACTTCCCTTCTAGATGGCAGCTTGTTTAACTCCAAACCTTTAAGGCCCTAGACACTATATCTTCTAATAGCTGGGCACCATCAGCTTTCTTCACCATATTTGCTTATGCTCCCATTTTGTCTTCAGCAAGCATGTCGGGAGGGCGAGCATCACAGAATGCCAGGTTATTAGAACAAAGTGTTCTTTTTGTGTTGAGGGAGGACTTGAGTAGAGGCCCAATGTCCATATGCTACCTTAATACTTAACATATAAATATATATACATAGGTCTATATCCCTATATAATATATTAATATATTTACATGTGTGCATGCCTATCTATAGTGATATCACTATAAATGTCTTTTGCCTCCTACTTCTATCCTCTATTTCCTTTTACTTTTCTCCTGGCCCCCTATCATGTTTGACTTTCATTCAGCTCTCAATAATTCCTCTCAGCTACAACGCACTGGATCAAAGCCTCCCAGGCAGTCTACACCTTCCTTGTCATGGATTTTATAGCTCTTGTTCAACCCTTGTTCCTGGATTTGTTGGACCTGCCCTCCCTTTCCCCCACCTTCTCCTCTTCCTTGCTCCCCCACCCCCAAACCATCGGTCCTGTTGTTTTCTCCTTTGGGATTGTAAACAATTCTGCCTATCTTATATAGATAGACAAGGGGTGGGGGTGGGGTAGCCTATCAATAGTTCTAGGTCTTTCTACTGACCCTTATGAACGCTCTCTGATCGGGTCTGCTCCCCAAGTCAGAAGTCAATTTTTGGGATTCCCAGGGACTTCACTGCTCCACTCTCTGTTTCTTAGAAATGGAAAATTACCTACAGGATGATGGAAAGACTTCCATCAATCAAATGCTTCAAAGTGGTATGCATTTTCTGACACTTAACCAAGGTCCCTGTCTACTATGAGGAATGGAAGGTTTTTAAAAATCAACTAGCTAGTTCATAAATTAAAAGCAGCCTCCTTGCCTCCTTCCCCCTACCCCCCAAACACATATTTGTAGGCTTAGTACTTCTTTTGAAACACTTCTGGTGACCAAAATATTGCAACACTTCCATCCATTTATGAATAGTGTTCTATCTTTTATCAAGCTGGTATCTACTCATATGTCAGCTTATACCCATTGTTTGTATTTTTATCTTCCAGCCTAAATAGCCACAGGGACATAGCTGCTCATCAAATATCAATGGGTAAAGATAAACACGGTGGCAGGAGATGTTCAGCAAGCCTACAACCTCACAACAAAAAAATTAGATCCAAATAACTTTGAAGTAAGTGCAAATTCATTCTATAAAATACCAGTAGGTAGCTTAAAAAGAGCTCTTGCTTGGTCCCCACTGTCATAGAGCTAATCAGGGGTTTGCATTCTAGGCTGTCATGATTTTTCATCTAGAAGTTATACTACCATGGGATATGCTGAACTATCTGAAATTATTTAGAATAAAGCAACCTAGCAAATCCCTTTCCAGCTCCATTCTCCAAATATTTGAATATAGATTGGAGATGTGATTTGGTTTCTTTGAGTTTTAAAAAATACTTTCTCCCAATAAAAATGACTTTTAAAAAAACATTTTCTATCAAGCTTTCATTTGAAGCCAACCTCTGGGTTGGACTAGATGGATTCAGAAGTTATTATAAAAGTCACATATGAACCGAAGTTTAACATTACCAAAATGCTAAGAAAGAATAGCCTATTCCACAGGTAGGCAATGCAATGTCAAAAGGGGAGGACCCTATGTAAATATCATAAAATAACATCACTTATGGTTAAAAATTTCCAGTATACAAATCAATAGGTCTTCCACGTCATGAGAGGAGAAACTCAGTGGAAAATCAAGTGAAGGTCAGGGGAGGGGAGCGTCTACATTTCAGAGGAGACACTGATGTTTCTGTTGATGGATTTGGTGGGCAACTGGGGAGAAGCAAGCTCACACCGAGAAGGTATGGTAAACAGCAATTATAGGGAACCCAAGGGAAGAATAACCCCAGTTCTATTGTCCTGTATGGACACTTCAAATATGTTCCTACCCAACCCCCGGGAGCCAGGCCATGGCCTAAGCACTCTGATGACCCTAGACGCTGGCCTTACAAGGAATATGGCATCCCCCGAAGGCCACGCCAAAAGGACTCAGCATGGAAACCCAACTGAACAAACTGGGCCCTACCTACCTCAAAACGACTTACTCTTGGATTTGGGCTGAAATACCCTGATGGAAGAGGAAGCAAAAGATGGCCACTCCATGGCTGTGGAAATGGTGGTCATTGGACCTTGAGTGAAACCCCTGGGTTACTGTGTCCAATGAAAGGAGACTCAGAACCACCTTACATCGAGTCCCTCACTCTCCCCTTTGCATTATTATGGTAGGTACAGGAAAATGTCCTCTAGCACCAACCCTTGTGCTCAGTGTAAACAAACCTCAGTCAAATGAGAAATCAGTCTGCACAAACCAACAACTCATGAATTGCAGCTCCCAGAACTATACTCAAATAAACTCCTCATATCGATAATACCTTAATTTCTATACCACTTGATAAAAGGATCAATGTCTTCAGTGCAATGACCTTATATCCAGGAGGCTGAAAATGTTATTCTTCTTGCTTCTTTGTTTTTTTGTTGGGGGGGGGGGGGAGAGAGATGTTTGTTGTTATTGTTGGTTTGGGTTTGGGTTTTTGTCCTAATGTGACCACCAAAGTAAACCAGTTACTCATAACCCGTGGACAAGCAGGTGGATTCTGGACTCCCACATAATTCTAGCCCCAGTCCAAGAAGTGCATTTTTGTAATATGGCCCTGCTTGATACTAATCTTCAGGAAAAGACCACTGAATACAGAAGTGTTAAAGCAAAGTTGGGTGAAGAAAGCGGATGGAGCCTGGAATAGTGTCTGGGGTCTTAAAGACTTGTATTCAAAAAAGCAGCCCTTCAAGTGAGGCAGCAAAGAAGTCTACATGAAAGAAATATACCAGCTTGTGTGATCAAAAGATGATAACAAAATCAAATATGATGAAAGGAAAAGTATCAGAGGTTAAATTGTGAACACCCAATTTGTAGGCGGCTATGGAGGGCAGTGGGAACTGCAGAGTCTTAAGCTTCTGACAGATCCCCTCTAGATACACACGAGGGCCTCAAACAGCTTAACGATCAGAGATTATTGAAAACTTGTTTATGGTGGATTAAACCATGGTATATGATACTTGGTTAGTTGCCTTCCCTCCGAGTCCTACCTGAATTTGCTCTAGGGTCAACTATTTGTCACTTGTTCCACCACAGAAATTTCTTCTCTGACTTTTAAAATATTACTGGTGGTCTTTTCTTTCGTCCTCTTTATTTTTGTTTTTAGTTTATTCTTTCTGTTTCATTTTGTTTATTGTTTCTATTAGGTTTCCCAGTTGATAAAGTACATAAGGAGTGAACGGATAGAGAGAACGCTTACTGGGAGTGGGAAGGGGAGTTGGGAAACAATCAAAGAATACACGAGGGGGCAAGGAGCATTAGAACTGGTTGTGATGATGTATATACAACTTTTAAAAGGATTTAACTATATGATATGTGAATATCATATCAAGCAAAATACTTTAAAAACAAAAGAAAACAGCCTTGACCAATGGTTACCATGGATGAAGGTGGAAGAGCTTTTGCTTAGGGGCATTGAGATCATTTTGATGGTGGTGGAACAATTTGGAGAGGGATACAATAATGGTTGTGCAACATGAAAAATACAAGCAATGGCACTGAGTTGTACATGCCGACATTGTTGAATTGAAGAGTGTTTTGTTGTGTATATTTTGCCACAATTGAAAAAAATCTCATTAATAACAATGACTACAAGGAAGAAGAAAATGTTGATTGTGGTGAGGATTGTACAACTCTTCTGGATATGACTGAACTATTGACTATGTGGATGAAGTGTCAAACGACTTTTTTTTCATTGCCACTCTACATGTCAGCTGCCATCGAGTTAATCATGACCCATGATGTTACAGCTGCTCCATAAGGTTTTCTGGGCTTTTGTTCCAAGGAGCCTCTGGGTGGACCTGAGCTATTGACCTTAAGGTTAGCAGCCAATCCCACTTGACTGTGGCAAGAGTGGGGTCTTTCTTTACTTAACTGTTGGGATAGTAGCTGGTATATGTTCGAAACGGCTGGATAAATCTTTCTTCCTTTCCCCCTGGTGGATAAGCCAGATTTACTAGCCACATTTAGTCTCAATCAACTGTCAATTCTGAAAGTGGATGCTCCTATTTTTTCTCCCCTGCCACCACTTTTCCCAGGAAGATGTCATCAAATGTAAAATGTCTTGCTGTAGAATCAGACACGTGCAAGTCACTCAAGGAGCCTCTTGCAGGAGAGTTATTTGAAAAGACATGTAAACATATAATGAAAAGGAGTCAAACATGTTCTATAGACAACATCGCTGAAGAAAAAGCAAGATTTGTTAAACAGAAAGATTTGATAAAGTGATTTGGTGAGGTTTGAGATTTTGTTGTTTATTTAAAAAAAAACAAATATACAAGATACAGAGGTGTCATATAATATAGTGTTATTGACAACAGTTCCCCTTCACTACCTTCACATTGGCTCTGGATTATAAACCCATGTAGCAAAGACTATGGACTAGACAGATCAGGGAGATGCATCGGAGACATGTGGAAACATGCCACAGTGTGAAAGGAGGACTTGGTGACAACTGATGTTGGACCAGTCTATTCCTAAAGCAAGCTGAGATACTGTAGGAACCAACAATGTCCTGCTACAATGTGATTTATGAAGATGGGAGAAACACAACGGGTGTCCTCCCTCCTCCAGCCCAACAGCACCTCCACCTCTACAGAACCACGGCAATAACAGAAAGGGATAATGTTCCTTTTGGGTTGCTGTTTTTTGCAAGGCTGCTCAAGTTTCCAATATCTTGTTTCTCTCTTCTTCCTCAGGTTTCAGTTCCAAATTCTTCAAGCAGTCTAGATGGTGAATGGGTTTCAAGAATGTTTCAGGATCCATTTTTCCAAATGCTAACATACTAAAAAGAATAGAGGAAAGACACATTACTCAGATGGGTCCCAGTCTTAGTTTTTCCATACTATTTTAAAAATACAAAGCAAGTGTAACAAAATAGCTAAAGATTCCAATTCATAAAGTGTTACTAATACTTCACTGAGAAAAATCTATATCTTCCATATACAAAGCCAAACATCTTCTCATCATAGATTTTCCAATTTACTAGCATTCCAGTCTAAGAGTTGAAAAGGATGTCAAACCAAATATGAGTAAAATAAGCAACAAACTTACATGTGCATTGTTGATAGATCATGCATCAAATTAAAATCACAAAGCTAATTAGAATGCATTTTTAGGTAAATGAAAATGAAAATATAACATGAAGTTTTTTAGCACTCACTTTAGGTGACGCTTGGAATAAAATTAATAGTACTAAATTACGACTTCACACAATGGATGAATGTATGGATTATGAGAAGAGTTGTATGAGCCCCCAATATGATTTTTGAAAAAATTAATTATGTCTTCAAAAGGAAGTTATAAAATTATCAATATGACTTTTGACCCTAAGAGATTAAAATAAGAAGAATAAATTAAACCCAAAGCAAGCAGAGGAAGAAAACAAGGTAAAAAGCAGAAATCAATGAAATTGAAAACAAAAAATTATTTTAAAAATAGATAAAATTGATCAATTCTATCCAGATTGCTCAAGACTTATCAATCCATACAAAAGAAGCACGTTAGCATCCATAATCCAAGAATTAAAAATAATAATATGCATGATCAGAGGAGGAACCTGTATTAAAGCTTAAATTCTGAGCACCTGGTTTGCAGAAGGATATGAATGACTGAAAGCCCAAAATCCATTTGCGGAGTCCCCACGTGGGTTAAGCCTCTATTAAATTTACTCTGACAATTGACTAAGAAGAATGTGAATAGTTTTGCACTGAGACATGGTACTGTGTATAATCAAGTATGAGCCAACCCGAATACCAGGTGAGACACCTAATTTTACTACAAAAAACTACATAAAAAATGTGCTGAACATTGGTATGGATAGGAGCCAGAAACATGGGGAATGCAGGACAGATGATCCCTTCGGAACCAGTGATGAGAGAGGTGATACCGAGCTGATAGAGGGAAGGTGGAGTAGAGAGGGGTACCAATTGCAGGGATCTACATGTGAACTCCTTCCTTCCTGGGGTAAGGACAGCAGGGAAGTGGGTAAAGGGAAATATTGGACAGTGTATGATATGACAAAATAATGACAATCTGTAACTTATTATGGGTTCATGGGGGAGGAGGGAGGGAAAACATGGGAAGTTGATGTCAAGGACCTAGATAGAGGGAGGATGTTTCAAGAATGATGAAGACAACATGTGTACAAATGTGGTCTGCATACAATGGATGTATGTATTGATCATGATAAGAGTTGTATGAGCCCCCAATAAAATGATTTTTTTTTTAATCTGCTGAAAAACTCAGTTTAGGGGCTGAGCCCCGGTGGCATAAGTGGTTCAGTGCGGGACTGCGGTCTGTGGGCTTGGCGATTCAAATCTAGCCGCGGCTCTCAGGAGCAGTGCTGGGTAGCGCCCATGACCACCAGAGGGCAGTGATGCCCAACAACAACAACAACAACAAACAGTTAATACACGAGTATGTATAACATATATATTGAAAAGTAGATGACCTCCATAGCGATCAGGCTAGGGAGGGCCAGTATCCCTGGGAGGCTTGCCTGGGTATGTCCTTACTTTTTATCTGTATAAGTGCACTGGTGATCATATAGTCATGAGATATGTTCTGATTGCCTTCAGGAGATTTCTGGACCAATCTTGTAAGCTTCTCTAATACAATGCAGCCTAATTATGGCTGCATTCCACTTCAGCAATTCTACCTGTAAATATAATGTATGAATCTGTTAGCAACCATGCATTTCTAAGCATTTTCTTTGACCTCTTGTGTCTTTTTTTATGTTTCCATAATGTATGGAATAAAAATATACCCATGTCCTCTTCAAAATTCTATCAAGAAACCTTTGGATACTATTATGACCTCATGCTAACTAGCCTTCTTCATATAAATATGTCTTTACTTTTGGCTTTTCCTTGTCCAATTTAAAACTGAGTAAATGATCTCTTTTTTTTTAAGTATAAGGATTTATCAGGAGCAATTTTGCCCCCATATTTGACAATTTAGAAGAAATGGAAAATTCATGATATGAAAATCTCATTTCCAAAATTTTTTGATAATCAGTGAGAGACAGGGGTAATAATTCCAAAGAAAGAATAGGAACAAAGACTAAACCATATCCATTCTTGGGATATTAATACTGTAAGATACTAAATACTTGATTCTTAAAGGTAAAATGTCCAACTGTCTCAGGTTTCCTCTTGTAATCTGAGACTACAACAAAAACCAACTGATCATGCCAAGATTTGTGATAGAGAAATTTGTCCCCCAGGAGTTTAACCAACTATAAAAGTTGAATAGAATAGTTTGTGATCCTCAGATCTAAATTCCAATTAGATTAACTTCAATTAGGCAAAAAAAAAAAAATCCACTAGTAGTAAGTGTACCCATGATTATATCAGTACTGTAAACATGCTCCCTGAGATTATCAGAAGGTCCCTGGAGAGAATTAATAGCTGTCCGTTCTATGTCCTAACTTGATATCAAGACTCTAGGCTCATGTACATAAGGCTATTTATAACCTCAGCTAGTCCATGAAGGACTCCATCCAGAACCATACAAAAGAAAGAAAATTCCAGAGGTCTATCCTTCCAACGTGACCCATTCTCTGAAATCTACTTGTTACAATCCTGTACTGATTTCTGAGAAGTAACTAAAAGACCATCAGGGATGATTCCACAACCACCATAGGTGGTTCCTAATCTTACTGACTTTGTAGGATTGAGTAGAACCACTCCACAAGGTTTCTATTACTGTAAACCTTTATGGGAGTGGACAGCCTCATCTTTCTTCCATGGGTCAGCTAGTAGCTTTGAACTAACAACCTTTGAACTAACAACCTTACCATAATGCCCATCACTTAATCCACTGCACCACTAGGGACCATTTAGAAACTATTAGGGAATGAGAAATATGCAATGTAGTTGAGTAGAGACCATATTACTTCCATTTGTAAGTTTTTTAAAAAACCATTTGAATCTCTATTTTATTCAAGAAGTTAACTGCAACTTCAAATCTAGGCCTACTGATACTCTACCACATTCTATAGCAATAACTGAAGTCCTGAAATTAGTTCCCACAGTGACCTTTAGAGATCCCACAAATACAATTATTAGCTTTGAGCTTAAAATAATTGATCTCACATGCAAGTAAATTTTTGCTAAAGATCTTCCAACAATGGTTGCAGCAATACATTAACAGCTGTCAGTACATTGACAGTGGTTCAGGCTGGATTCAGAAGAGGATGTGGAACAAGAAATAACATTGCTGATGCCAGATAGAATTTTGATGAAAGCAGAGAATACCACAATATGTTTACTTGTGTTATTGGCTATGCTAAAGCATTCAACTGTGTGCACCATAACAAACTATGGATAACTGGAGAACGGGAATTCCACAACACCAAATTGTGTTCATGCAGAACCTGTACATGGATCAAGAGACTGTGGTGCAAACTAAAGGAATACTGCATGGTTTCAAAGCAGTAATTACATGTATCAGGGTTGTATCCTCTCATTATACTTATTCAATCTCTATGGTGAGCAAGTAATCAAAGAAGCTGGTTTTATTATTTAGAATGTGGCATCAGGATTGGAAGGCCTATTAACAACCTATGATAAGCATATAGCGCACCTTGCTTTCTGAATGTGAGGATTTAAAGCACTTCCTGATGAAGAATAAATACTGTAACCTTCAGAAGGAATTACAAATTAATGTAGAGAAGGACAAAATCCTCAGAACTGGACCAAACGACAACATCATGACAAATGGAGGTAAGAGTGAAGTTGTCCAGGATTTCATCTTGAGTGGCCCCACAATCAATGTTCATAGAAGCAGCAGTCAAGAGGTCAAAGGGCACACTGCATTGGGTAAATCTGCTGAACAAAAACTCTGAAAATATTGAAAGCCAGGATGTTACCTTGAGGACTACGGCGCACCTCACACAAGCTAGGATATTTTCCATTGCCTCAGCTATATGTGAAAACTGGACATTGAATAAGAAAAGACTAAAAAGATCAACACATTTGCATTATGGTACTGGTGAAGAATATTGAAATATCATGGAATGTCAAAAGAACAAACAATTCTGTCTGGTAAAAAGTAAGGCCAAAATGCTCCTCAGAAGCAAGATAGTCAGACTTCATCTCACACCCAAGAGACATTAATGAGATACCAGACATCGAGTTTGGTAAAAAAAAAAAAAAAAGTAGAGGTGCAGCCAAAAAGAAGAAGGCGCTGAACAAGATAAACTGACACAGTGACTGCAGCAAGGAGCTCACACATCAGAACAATTGTGATGATGCGGCAGAACTAAGCAGAATTTTGTTCTATTGTACAAAGGGTTGCTATGAGTTTGTTTAGTTAAATTAGAAGAGGTGGAGGTTGGGGTTAGTATAACAAAGAATTGGGTTTCTTGCAATTGTAGGGGTAATTTCTTTTTTAAAAATCATTTTATTGGGGGCTCATACAACTCATCACAATCCATACATGCATCCATTGTATGCAAAGCACATTTGTACATTTGTTGCCATCATTCTGGGGGAGGGAGTAAATTCTTTCTGATTACTAATGTTTAAATCTAATTAATTCTTGAGTCTGACTTCCAGGTGAAGAATAGATGGACTAAGTCAAAACTCAATGGGAAATCATGTTGCCTAAACCTACTTCCTACTCGGTAGTTCACCTAACTTCATGCTATGTTTGCTTTGCTCTTCATTCCAACATTTATAGATTTGTTTTTCATGACTTTTTACATTGCTCTACACAGACATGGTGTCAAAGGTAAGTTGGCCTTCAGGGCCAACTAAAACTATTCCTCCCACAGGGTCATGAATATGTCCAATGTTGTTCTCGTATTATGAATGCTACTCTTATTGTTTTATCTGATTGCTATAGTAGGCATTTATATACTGTGATTGTCATTTTTACTTACTAAGATTATTTATAATTTTAAGCATTTTGGTTGTTACCTTGTTCCTTTTAAGGCTATCAGTTTATCAACAAGCGTAATTAAAATTTACCCCTTTAAAGTGATGATTTTTCAAATTAGTGTATGCCTTCCTTGATGTAAAATGTGTCCTATTCCACAATAGATATGTGTATGGATTGTGATAAGAGCTGTAAAAAGAAAGGTGTCATATTCAATTCATTGTTGTTGTTCACTATCAACTCAGCTACAACGTACAGTGACCCTATGTACAAAAGAACCTCACTGCCCCAGCCAGAACCGTCCTCACGACTGTTCCTGTACTTGAGGCCTTTCTTGCACTCCCTGTGTCAATATATGTCATTGAGAGCCTATTTTTCCCTGGCCCTGATGACCTTCTACAGCATGTCCAAAGGTGTAAGATGAAGTCTCACCACCCTAGCCTCTAAAGAACACTCTTTTATTATTATTATTATTATTATTAAATCACTTTATTGGGGGCTCGCACAATCATTTTTCACAATACATAAATAAACATACTGTGCCAGCACCTTCACATGTCCGCTGCCATTATCATTCTCCAATCATCCGCCTTTTCCCTTGAGCCCCTAGTATCAGCTTTTCCATCCCTTCCCCTCTTCCCCTGCTTCCTCTTTCCCACCAACAATCAATACTTTATAGATTATTGTTGTTCTGTCATATTTTACACTGCCCGTCCTCTCCCCCAACCCACTCCCCTGATGCCCGTCCTTCAAATAAGAACTTATGTGCATATCCTTGCAGTTGGTTCCATCTCTCTACCCCACCTTCTCTCCACCCTTCCAGCAGTTCCAATCTAACCACTGGCCTGACGGGGCTCATCCGTCTTGGTTTTCCCATATCGCCAGCTCCCCTCTCCACCAGTGTACCTTCTCCAGTCCATCTGGATTTGTAAGGTAGAGTTGGGACCATGATGGTTGGGGGAGGGGGGAAGGCTTCAGGAACTAGAGGAAACTTGTATGTATCATCACTGCCCGGCTGCCCCTTGACTGGTCTGTCTCCTCCCCGTGGCACTCTTGTGCTGTACTTCTTTCAAGAAAAAAATTTTTGTCCTTTTGGCAGTCCATGGTACTTTTAATATTTTTCATCAGCAACACAATTTAAATACACTGATTCTTTTTCAGTCATCCATGTCAATGTCCACAAGGTTCACGTTCATATGAAGCAACTTAAAATACCAGGGATGGGGGCAGATTTCACCTTAGTCTTCAATATAACTGCCCTGCTTTTCAACATTCTAAAGAGGTCTTTGCAGCAGATTTAATTATCCAATGCTATGAGTCTTTTGATCTCGATTGATGCTTCCACAAGAATTTATTGTGGATCCAAGCAAGACAAAGTGCTTCATAAATTCAGTCTTTTTTCCATTTATTATCGGTCGAGTTGTGAGGATTCAATTAGTAAGCTATAGAATTTTGGTGTGGTGAACCCAGGGGAAAGGATTTGATGCATTCTAGGCTACTAGATGAAAACACCACAAAATGTTACGTCTGACAGCACTGGAGCTGGAGCTTGGGGAGAGAGACATGTCTGATCAGAGCACACGAGAGCAAATGAAGGGGGAGGAAGAGAGAGTAGAGAACATCCTTGTCCACTGATCCTGGAGGACAATATCCCCATTCAGAACAGCCAAAGCACATAGTAGCTTTGAAACATAGCATCCCTTGCTGACTTAAGGACATACAGGGACAACAATGGAGAAGCAAGGTCTGGATTGCACCCATTCTGACCCCACCACACCAAAGTAAAACACTAAGGGGGTGCAGCGAATAGCAGGTGGAGCAGACCATGGAGTTCCCAAGGGAGTACCCAAAATATACTTTGGGACCAGGTTGTGGCACCCCATCAGACTCAACCAGGGGACACTCTTGGAGGTCAACGAACAGACCTTGAGTTATTTATAGGCTTTTCTTTTGTTATTACTTTTATTTTTTTCTTATGTATATATTTTTCTGGATATTGAAAAAAATGTTACATCTGAAACTCTTAAGCATTGCATTTTAACATTTCTCTTATTTAACATTCTTTAAGAATACTTGAGAATACATTAACCTTGATTTTGCATTAATTTGCATATTTACCACTTATGTTCTTCAAAAAATATATATATATATATTACTATTCATTAATCATGACTATATCAACAAATGTGTGCATAAACAGATGTGGTGAAGTAAGCGGATGGTCCCCAGCTATCAAAAGATATAATGTCTTAAAGGCTTAAAAGTAAACAAGCGGCTATCTAGCTGAGAAGCAACAAAGCCCACATGAAAGAAGCACCAGCCTATGTGACCACAAGGTGTCGAAGGGATCTGGTGTTAGGCATCAATTATATCATTATAAATGAGGGGGAGTACAGATTGGGGACCCAAAGTCCATCAATAGGTGAAATGACATCCTCTTACAGAAGGGTTGCAGGGAGGAGATGAGCCAGTTAGGTTTCAGTGTAACGATGAAATATGCAACTTTATTCTAGTTCTCAAATGCTTCCTCCCATCCACTATCATGATCCCAATTCTATGAGACAAATGCAGCTAGACCATGGGATGTACAATGGTACAGATAGGAGCCGGAAACATAGGGAATTCAGGACAGATGACCCCCTTCGGAACCAGTGGTGAGAGAGGTGATACCAGGATGGGGGGAAGGTAGGAGAAGCAGAGAGGGGGTACCAATTACAGGAATCTACCTGTGACCCCCTCCCTGGGGTAAGGTCAGCAGGGAAGTGGGTGAAGAGACATATCAGACAGTGTATGTTATAACAAAATATGGTAATTTGGGAAAAAAAAAGAACTAGAGGAAAGAGGAAAAGAGGAGCTGATGCCAGGGGCTCAAATAGAAAATACTTGAAAATGAATTTGGTAACATGTTCACAAATATGCTTAATACAAATGATGTATTGAATGTTATAAGAGCTGTAAGAGCCCCCAATAAAATCTATATTCAAAAAAATGATAATTTGTAACTTATTAAGGACTCATGGGGGAGGGGGAGAGGGGAGGAAGGGGAAATATGAGGAGCTAATGCCAAGAACCTTGGTAGAGGGAGGATGTTTCAAGAATGATGAAGGCAACAAGTGTACAAATGTGGTCTGCATACAATGGATGTATTCTTGACCGTGATAAGAGTTTTATGAGCCCCCAATAAAGTGATTTTATAAAAGAGTTGTGTGAGCCCCCAATAAAGTGATCTTAAAAAATCATGACTAGATCAAGCTTTGTCATCTATAGATAAGTTTTTTCATGGAGTATTCAATGAAACATTAAACCAAAATGGTTCTAATAAAATCGATTTTGTTTGCACTTATAAATGGAACTGATATTCTGAACTTTCCTTATTGAAAAGATAAGAGTCATATTAAGCCAATGAATTATTCAATGTTGACAGAAGTCACTCAAGAAAAGGAAGCTCTAAGAACAGCAGCAAAAAAAACCAAAAACAAAATAACAGAAAGCCACTGACAAAAAATGAAAAAGCCTATAAATAGTTCAAGGTCCGCTTGTTGGTCTTTATGAGTGTCTTTCAATCAAGTCTGATAAGGTGCCAAACTCTTATCTCTAAAGTCTACTTCTGGTATTCCCTGGTTTCTCATCCCTTTACTTCCCCTGTTCCCCAGTGTGATGGGCCAGACCATGAACTATTCCTACCTTGTATCTCCAGTGCTGTCCCCCACAGCACCATGGTCTGGTTTATGCCCTTATTTTATGTATCTGCATGACTATCTAAATAAGATAGGTGGGATAAATAATTCAAAGATAAAAAGAAGGGAACAATGGTTACGGAGTGATATGGGAGAAGGGGAGGTGGGAGGAGGGAAGGGATAACCAACCTAGGGACAAGGGAACAACAAACAAACTAAAATCAATGGAAGCAAACTCATAGGATGCTAAGTAGGGCTTAATCAAGGGTACTATAGCAGTGAGGAATTACTAAACCCAAATGAAGGCTGACCATGAAGGTGGGACAAGGAAAGTAAAAAGGAAATAGAAGAACCAGGAGGAAAAGGACATTTATAGAAGCCTAAATCAAGGTATATATATATATGTAAATTTATATAATGAGAGAGGACTAGCACTTTATACTCATAACTACATGCTAAGAATTGAGCTTGAAGGGCTGAGCCCCGGTGGCGTAAGTAGTTGAGTGTGGGACTGCGGCCAGCAGGCTTGGTGGTTCAAATCCAGCGGCAGCTCTCAGGAGTGGCGCTGGGTGGCGCCCACGACCACCAGAGGCAGTGATGCCCACAAAAAAAAAAAAAGAATTGAGCTTGAAGATGGACATTGGACCTTGACTCAAGTACTCCCTTAACACAAGAACACTTTGTTCTAACAATCCGGTATTCTGTGATGCTCACCTTCCCGACACACTTGCTGAAGACAAAATGGGTGCATAAGCAAATGTGGTGAAGAAAGCTGATGGTGCCCAGCTATCAAAAGATACAGCATCTGGGGTCTTAAAGGTTTGAAGATAAACAAGTGGCCATCTAGCTCAGAAGCAACAAAGCTCATATGGAAGATGCATACCACCTGTGTGATCATGAGGTGTCAATGGAATCAGGTATCAGGCATCTAAAACCCAGAATAAAAACATACCCAAGGTGAATGGGGGTGGAGGAGGCATGGAGTGAAGTCCCAATGTCCATCTGTAGACAAATGGACATTCCCTCACAGAGGGGGTCACAGGGAAGAGATGAGCCAGTCAGGGTGCAGTATAGCACCAATGAAACACACAACTTTCCTCTCGTTCTTTGGTGCTTCCTTCTTTCCACTATCATGACCTTGATTCTACCTTCCAAATTGGATTAGACCAGAGCATGCACATTGTTAGAGTTAAGAGCCCGAAATACAGGGAATCAAGGATAGATAAACCCCTCAGAGTCAACAATGAGAGTAGAAATAACAGGAGGATTAGGGAAGGGTCAGGGGAGAAAGGGGCAACCAATCACAAGGATCAAACTAGAACCCCCTCCCAGAGGGACGAATAATAGAAAAGTGGGTGAGGGCCAACAGAGGACAATGTAAGATATGGGAAAAGTAATCTATAACTTATCAAGGGTTTGTGAGGGAGGACTGGTGGGGTAGATGGGGGGAAGAAATAGGGAGCTGCTGGTGGGAGTTCAAGTGGGAAGAGGATGCTTTGAAAATGATTAATGGTGGCATATGTACAAATGTGCTTGACACACTGGATGAATGTATGAATTGTGAAAAGAGATGTAAGAGCTACAAATAAAATTATTTTAAAAGAAAAAGAAGAAAAGCTTGGAGCTTCAGGAGTTAGCTCAGTAGAGGTGCTCCAGAAGTTTACCAACCTAGATTCAAAATCAGTCAAGGAGAAAACTTTATTAGAAACTTTCTTCCTTAAGCAATTATCCCCTGATAGCTGTACAATGTATAAAGTGACCCAAATGCACATTGGCTGCACATTGCACATAAAGTGACTGCACATTGGCCTGTGCAGTGTACAGGAACTTGGAAGAAGTAAAGAGAGAACATCAAAAGGCCAAAATTCTTAAGGCTGCACCCAACTTAGGCCCCAGATCCTGAGCCAGGGTGAAAATGAGGTGTATAAGCAACCTGCTCCGTGATAGAGGTCTACTTTGCTTATTAAATCTTTTGTCTGCTTACTGTCTTGACATGATATGTGTGGCTCCCTCTGTTGTGGCAGCAAACCGCTTGGGAGAAACTTGCTAGCTTTTCTCAGAGGAAGAAAAGCCTGTAACATCAACTTTTGGCACATAACAGTGCTGATTTCCCATTTCCCCCAAGCTCCTCTTCATTTCTCCTGGCAATCATTAACCCAGCACTGCCCTGTCTTCGCAAAACCACATACCCTAGTTTCCCTATACATAAGAGCATACGAACAAAGACCAAAAAAACCAAACATATAAAACAAGGAAAGAAAGAGAATCGGAAATATTAAATATTTAAAATCAATTCAAAATAAATGTAAAGGGAGCTCTAATGACAAATATTGCATTCTAGCCTAAGTACAGCTGCTCAAATCTGCTTTATAATGATCTTTGTCTGACAGCAATGCTGTTCATGTTCCTAGTCTTATCAACAGTGGGGTTCACCGGAGACTTCTTTGTAGAAATCTACAAATGGATTTTGAGCTTCTACTATCATTGGCTAGAAAAGCTGATGATATTCATAGACTGTGGACAGTGGGGACTCACTGGGGACTTGATCCATGTGAGAACCTAAAAATGGATTTTGGGCTTCCACAATGATCCACCATTGTCCACAAATCAGGTTTTAGAATTTAGGCACTGTTAGCATTCTCTCCTCTGGGTTTAGATCTTTGTATTTACAATCCTTGAAAGACAGGCTGGTATGTTCTTCCATATGGACTTAACTGACTCCTCACTTAGAAGGTTGCTTGTTTTGAGATAAGTCTTTTAGAAGACCCCATATACTATTTTTCCGGCTAGCCAAGTACCATCTGATTCTTCATCATACTTTGCTAAGGTACCCATATCTTCAATGATCTAATAGTCAGAGATTTTGAAATCACAAAGTCTTATAAGAAGCTTCTACAAGAAACCAGAAAATAATTTTAACTGTTAATGAAAACAGAATCTATCAAAATAGTAGAGAAGGAATTAAAGTGACAGCACTATTCAAATCAAAAGACTTGAAATCAGAAACTCAAAAGAGTTTACAAATGTTCATTGTATCATTATTCACAATAGCCAACAGGTAAAAACAACTCAAGTACCCATCAACAGATGAAAGAATAAACAAATGAAGTATATACATACAGTAGATTATTCAACCATTATAAGAAATAAAGCTTAAAAAAGAAAAAGAAAAGAAAGCTGTGGTACATGTTACCAGAAAGATGAACCTTAAAAACATTATGCTAAATTTAATAAGTCAGTTACGATAGGACATAAGACAGTTACAAGTATCACATGACCCACTTACATGAAATATTTACTGTAGGTAATTACATAGTGATAATGTTTACTAGTGTGTGTAACAGGGGCTAGGCGAAAAGAGAGAATTTGAGTTACAGCTTAAAGGAAACTACGTTTTCTATTTGTGGTAGTGTAAAATTTCTGGAAATAGATATTGGTGGTAGTTACACAACATGGTGTATGTACTTAATGTCAATGAATCATTCACATAAAAATGGTTAAAATAGCAAATGTTTTGTTACAAGTTTTACCACAATAAATAATTTTAACAGCAGCAGCAGCACTTATGAATTAATGTCCCTAAAATGAATTCTGCTCATGAACAATTATGGATTGAATTTATGTTACTCCCAAAATAGGTGTCAATTTGGCCAGCAATGAGCTTCAGTATTTTGTAATTACCTTCTATTTTGGGATCTGATGTAATTATCCTGTGTGTTATAAATCATAGCTTCTATGAAGCAGGATATAATCAACAGGATTAGACTGTACCTTGAATTGATTTCTCTTGAGATACACCACGGTTAGTTAAAAAAGTCTTGGTATATGTTGTTGATAGGTGCTGTCAAGTTGGTTCCAACCCATATTGACCTTATGTGCAACAGAACAAACTATTGCCCCACCCTGTGCCATCCTCACAATCGTTCTCATGTGTCAGCCCATCGAGGCGGCCACTGTGTCAATTCATCTTGCCTAAGATGGTGGTAGTTACTTAAGAGTTAAAGGGTGGAGTTTAGCCTGTCAATCGGGGGGTGGGGGGGGAGCTTGATGACCTCATTTGGAGCTGCTAAGGAAATAAATAGCTTGTTGGAGGTGGGACACACTCACTCCCTATGAGACATGCTTCCTGACAAGACATGTGAAGCTAGGCCAGAGCCCTGGAGCTGAAGGATCCACAAGAAGACACCTGCCAGGGCTAAGAGGATTCCATTCCCACAAGATCCACAAGACTTTCTACCCACTGGCCTTTCTCTTGCATTCAGCATCATTGCATGTGCTGCATGAATCTAAAGGAGAATTTTCAGACTGGTAACAAACATATGGGCTAATACTGATTTTTGGACTCGATCTGAACTGGACTGGGATGTTTTCTCAGTATTCAATTGCTCTTACATATAAAGCTCTTTCTTATACACATGTTTTTGTGAACTATGAATTTGTTTCTCTAGTCTACCCAGACTACCTCAAAGTCTTCCTCTTTTATGCTGCCCCATTACTTTCCAAGCATGATTTCCTTTTCTAGATATTAGTCACCCTGACATGTCCAATAGCAAAATATGAAGTTATTGTTTCTCTCCATATTGTCTATCTAGGTCTATGTACTTCTGAAAGTGCTGTTTCCAGATTCCTAATCCTTCTCTGAAGAATTCTGTGCTCTTCAATTCATGCCATATGATAATAGTAAGCTTGGCATCCTGGAGAGACTCAAACTGGGTCCTTTTTCAGTGTTCTTTGAATTTGAGGAACAAAAAAAGAACAAGTCTAAAGGGGCAAATTCAGGGATGTTGGGTAGGTGGGGTACACTTTATTGATGAGATTCTCCTAGGACAGCATTTGCAACCCTCAAAGAATGAGTAGGTGAGTTGTGATGGAAAGCAATTTTTCACCACAACTTGCTTTTTTTAATCAATGCAGTTTTTAATCTTCTTGAAACTTTGAGTAAATCCCTATAACTGTCCTGTCTCTTTCAAGAAACTCTTACTAAGACTACACTTTCAGAATTTAAAAAAGCTACCAAACTTTCTAAGCTAACCTCCCAGCCCTGAATTTAATTAGTCTAACAAAGGCCCTCAGAAGTTATTGTTTTGTTTAAAGTCTTTGAAAGCACTCTAATGAGAATAAAACAAATAGAGATCTTGTCTGCAGCCAGCCACTGAACACAGAAACATGTGTAACTATGTCTTATTTGGTATAAACCCATGCATATATGAACTAGAACCCTTGTAGCAATACTTTTTTACTTATCTTATAAAAGGTATTAAATAAAGAAGCAGCGATAAGAGGGACCTCAATACACCAAAGAGATAAGCCAAGAGTGGAGCACATCCTTTGAATCTATATATCAAGAAAATTTTACACGGAGGAGATTGATTAAAAAGACCTTCCTCTGGTAAAAGGAAACAGGAAATACCTAGGAGGCAAAGCTATGAATAGAGATGTAAAATGACATTAATTCATTAAAAATAGAAGTATTGGCTTATGTTCTGTATAAACTCAATTATAAGCCAAGTTTTTCAGCACATTTTTATGCCATTTTTGTGGCAAAATTAGGTGGCTCAGCAGATATTTGTGTCAGCTAATACTCGAGTATATATGGTACATATATTTATATGGCAATACATTGAGAAGTGGATAGATTTGGGGCCCCTGCTCAAGTGCTTCCTCAATACAAGAAATATTTTGTTCTACCACCTTGGCACTCTGTGATGCTCGCCCTCCCAGCACCACTGTTGAAGGGAAAATGGGTATATAAGCAAAACTGGTGATATAGTGTCTGGCTGTCAAAAGATATAGCGTCCGACATCTTCAAGGCTTGAAGTTAAACAAGCAGCCAGCTAGAAGAAATAAGTCCACATGGAGGAAGCACACCAATCTGTGTGATCAGATAACAGGCACCAGAAGACTCAAAACAAATAAACCAAAAAAACCATATTGTTGAGAACCAGGGTGTTGAAGCAGAGACCCAAGACCCATCTGTAGGCACAGGACAGCACAGTGAAGGGATGAGTCACCCAGGGAGCATTGGTAGAGCACCAATGAAACACACAATATTCTTCTGTTTTTTCAGGCTTCCTCACCCCCTACTACCATGGCCTTTCAGGTCCAGCTACACAGGAGTATATACACTGGTACAGATAAGAACTCACAACACGTGGAATCCTTTTGAGATAAGCCCTCACGAATAGAAATGGAAGTAGCAATACCAGGAGGGCAAGGGGGAAAGGAGGACAAGAAAGGAGGAAAGGGGAAACTATCTCAATAATCAATGCATTAACCACCCCCACCACCCCCAGGGGGATGAACAACCAAAACCGTGGGTTTTGGTCAGGGTAAGATATGAAAAGAATAACAATTTATAATTTATCAAGGGGTCACAAGGGTAGGATTAGGGAGTGGAGGAAAAAGAAGAGCTGATACCAAGGGCTCATATAGAAAATGTTTAGAAACTAATGATGGTAACATATGTACAAATAAGCTTGGTAAAATTGATGCATGGGCTGTTATAAGAGCTGTAAGAGCCCCTAATAAAATGATCTTTAAAAAATAATAACATCTCTCCAAACAAACAAAAAAATTTTTTCTCCTAGCGCTGATACCTTGAATTTGAATTCTAGCCTCCTAAATGGTGAGAGAATAAATACTTCTGTTATTTCTGTTACAGCAGCACCCAATTATGAAGACAGTAATCATCTTCTCTTCTGTTCCTTCCAATTTCCAAAACCTGTGAGCATATGAAATCCTCAGGCGTGTGGGGCTACTACCTGACTCCTGTGTCGTCTAGGGCTCTCGTTCTGAGGACACGTCCCCCTCGGCTCCACTGCTGGCACTGCAGTCTTCCTTCCGAGGAGTAGGTCTTTCTTTGCTTGACTCAGAAGGTCCCTTGGCTCTGGTTTTTTCTTTCCGCTGCTGTTGTTTTTCAAGCTTTGACAACTAATTATTTAAAAAATAAATAAAAGAATGACTTTAGGGTTGTGAACATGTATCTGTATATCCACAACACAGATTACACTCAGTTGACACCTCTAAAAGCTTTTATTCAATATCCTGCATGCACAGTATTTCAGATACAGCAAATTAAACACAGTGATTATCCGACAGCCACCTGAACGATTAATGCAGATTAGCCATGGATGTAATCTCATGCAGATTTTCTCGATCCATAATTCAACTTGGCATGCAGTATTTTGGAAGTAGTCAACTAACAGACTTGTTTGGCAAGCATAGAAGCATTCTACAAATGATTTTTTTTCATTCCCAAATACTTAAAAATAGTTAACAAGCTTAGTTGCTAACTGCTAAAAGCAGTGTAAATAAGAGAGAGTATGTTAATACTTCAGAAAAGTCAGCCCTGTAAACACTATGCATCCAGTCCTCTTATACCATGGGATCACAATGATTGGAATTGACTAAATGGTTACTGGATTTTGTTTGTTTGCTTGTTTGTTGTCTTTTATAAATGATAAAGATTTTTTCCTCAAATAGAAAAAACTGAGAATACTGAAAGTGTCTATGGACAAATTATTTAGCCATGCAGGAAGCTCTAAGATGTATTGGAAACACAATACTATACCAAAAAGAATTGGTCAATGTGCTACCATTTTAAGAGGTAATGCATGATCAAGAACCAACGGTATTGAAGGAAGGCATCCAAGTTGTGCTAAAAGCACTGGTGAAAAACAAAGCTCCCAGAGTTAATGGAATACCAACAGAACTGCTGCAGTGAATAGACACTAACACTTCAATAACTGACTGGAAGGCAACCATATGTGAATCTAGTCCAAAGACAGGTAACCCAATAAAATGCAAAAATTATGGAACAATATGACTAGTATCATATGCAAATAAAATATTACTGAAGATCATTTTTAAATGATTGCAGCAAGAAACTATTAGAAATTGAAGCAGATTTGTAAGATGATATGGAGTAGGAAACATCATTGCTAATATGGATGGATTTTAGCTGAAAACAGAGAATACCAAAAAGATATTTACTTTTTATTTGTATTTTATTGACTGTGCACAGACATTCTACTATGTGGATATAATACTGAAGAAAATGAGAGTTCTTAGAACACTTAGTTATACTCTGAGAAACCTATGTGGAGACTAAAAAGTAGTAATCCAAACAGAATAGGGGATGCTATGTGATCTAATATCAGTAAAAGTAAAAAAAATCAGTAAAAATATTGTTAACCCTTTAACAATATTTACTCAATCTGTATGCTGAGTAAGTAATCCAAGAAGTTGGACTTATAAGATAATGAATTCAACTTTATGATCATTAACTACTTGTAATAGGATGACACAACTTTGCTGACTGAAAGCTGATGGTGAAGATCAAAAGGATAAACCCAGCATAAAGAAAATCAAAATCCTCACAATTGGACCAAAAAGCACCATCAAGAGAAAGTAAAAAAAATTAACAAGTATTTCATAAAATTTCAAGGATTTCATTCTACTTGGATCCACAATCAAACCACTAGTTAAGAAGTCAGGTAAAGTATTTCAATTGGCAAATTGAGTGAAAAAGACCTTTAAGTATTTTTTTTTAAGATATCACTGTGAGGACCAATGTATTCCTGACTCAACTTGTCATTTTTCCATTGCCTCATGTGCATGTAAAAGCACATGATGACCCAAAATCATTAATGGACTTTCAACTTAGGGTATAGACAGAGAATACGGAATGTATCATGGACTGCTAAAAATATGAACACATATGTTTTGGAAGAAGTACAAGCAGCATGTTCCTTCGAAGCAAAGATGCCAAGATTTCATCACACATACTCAGGATATGTTTGTTATCAGGAAGAATCTCGAGTTGTAATGTTGAAAGAATCTATGGACAAACTATTGAGCGATGAAGGGAGCATTGAAAGAGAATGAAAAGAATATATAGTCTTTTGTTGTCTTGTTTTGCTCTGCCTTGTTTTTGTGCTTATTATTGTCTCTGCATGTCTATCTAGATAAGATAAGTGGGATAAAAATTCATTGGTGAAAACAACAGGACTGATGGTTCCAGGGAACACAGGAGAGGGAGAGAGGTCAGGGAAAGGAAGTGGGTGTTAACAAACCCAGGGACAAGGGAACAACAAGTGATTTAAAATCAATGGCAAGGAGGAAGTAGGATGCTTGGTAGGGCAATGTAACTGAAAGGAATTACTGAAACCCAAACGAAGGCTGCACATGATAGTGGGAAAAGAGGAAAGTAAAAGGAAATAGAGGAAAGAACTAGGATACAAAGAGCATTTACAGAGGTCTAAATATAAGCATGTATATGTGTAAATATACTTATATATAAGGATAGGGAAATAGATCTATGTACACATTTATATGTTAAGTATGAAGGTAGCAGATGGACATTGGACCTCCACTCAACTACTCCCTCAATGCAAGAACACTTTGTTCTAATAACCTGGCATTCCATGATGTTCACCTTCCCGGCATACATGCTTGCTGAAGACAAAATGAGGTGAAGAAAGCTGATGGTGCCTGGCTATCAAAAGATATAGCATTTTGAGTCTTACAGGTTTGAAGATAAACAAGCGGCCATCTAGCTGAGAAGCAACACAGCTCACATGGAAGAAACACACCAGGCTGTGTGATCATGAGGCATCGATGGAATCATGTATCAGGCATCAAAGACCCAGAACAAAAGGTTCTATCAATATGAATGAGGGGGAGTTAAGAGTAGAGACCCAAAGCCCATCTGTAAATAACTGGACAGCCCCTTACAGATGGGTCACAAGGAAGAGATGAGCTAGTCAGGGTGCAGTATAGCACCGATGAATTATCCCACTTTCCTCTAGTTCTTTAATACTTCCCACCCACTATCATGACCCCAATTCTACCTTACAAATATGGATAGACCAGAGCATGTGCACGGGCAGGTAAGAGCTTGCTACACAGGAATCCAGGACAGATAAACCCCTCAGAACCAATAAGGAGAGTAGTGATACCAGGAGGATAAAGGTAAGGTGGAACCAATCACCATCATCTACATATATCCCCTTTGCAGGGGATCAGACAACAGAAAAGTAGGTGAAAGTGTCAGTGTGAGACATGAGAAAATAATAATAATGCATAAATTATCAAGGGTCCATGTGGGAGGGTGGGTCGGGGAGGGAGGGGGAAAATGAGAAGCAGATTCCAAGGGCTCAAGTAGAAAAAAAATGTTTTCAAAATGATGGCAACATATGTACAAATGTGCTTGACATGATAGATAAATGAATGGATTGTGATAAGAGCTTTATGAGTCCCCAATAAAATGATTAGTAAATAAATGAAAATTTTATCTAAAAAAAAAAAAAATATTTTGAGTCACCGTACCAAAAAGAACTGGTCAACATTCCACAATTTCCAAAGTGAACAGATGAGCAAAAATCAATGGTACTTAAAGAATAAGGCAAAAACATGACTCCAGGAATTGATGGAATACCAACTGGAAGGTTTCAACAAACTGATGAAGCCCTGGAAGTATTCACTAGTCTATGCCTGGGAATTTGGAAGATAGCTACTTGGTCAACTGATTGTAAGAGGTCAAATATTTGTACCCATTCCAAAAAAGAAGACCCAACAAAATGCTCAAATTACAGCTATCACTGATATCACGTGCAGGTAAAATTTTGCTGAAGATAATGCAACGACAATGATTGCAGCAGTATACTGACAGGGAGCTGCCAGAGGTACAAGCTGGATTCAGAAGAGGCCATAAACAAGACATTGCGGGTTTCAGCTAGATCTTACCTGAAAGCAGGGAATATCAGAAAGAGGTTTACTTGTATCAATGGACTATGCCAAGTCATTTGATTGTGTGGATCATAACAAAGTATAGCTGGACTTGAGGGAAAAGGGAATTCCACAACACTTCATTGTCCTCATGCTGAACATATACATGGATCAGGAAGCAGTTATAAGAACTGAATGAGGAACTGCTGCAAGGCTTAACCTCAGGAAAGGTATGCATTGGGGTCGGATCCTCTCGGCATACTTGTTCAATCTACATGCCAGGCAAATATCAGAGAAGCTGGAATTACATGAAGAAGAATGTGGCATCAGAATTGGAGGAAGGCTTACTAATGACCCGCAATATACGGATGATGCAACCTTGCTTGCTGACAATGAGTAGGACGTAAAGCACTTGCTGAAGAAGATCAAGGAACTGCCAAAATCCTCACAACTGGACCAATAGGCAAAGTCGTAATAAACTGAGAAAGGATTGAAACTATGAAGGCTTTTGTCTTGCTTGGCTCCACAGTCGATGTTCATGGAAGCAGCCCTCAAGAGATAAAAAGACAGATTGCATTAAGTAGATCTGATGCATTTGACAGCTTTAGAGTATTGAAAAACAAGGATGTCACTTTATGGACTGATGTGTGCCTGACACCATCGTGGTATTTTCAATTACTTTGCAGCCATGCGAAATTGGACACTGAAAAAAGACAGAAGGGAAACGAGCATATGGATTGGGTTCTGGAGAAGAATATTGAAAATACCATGGACAAACTGATCTGCCTTGGAAGAAGTCGGGCTGAGTGCTCCTGCGACAAGGACAGCGAGACTTAGTCTTACCTACTTTGGCCATGTTGTCGGCCATGTTCTCCAGTCCTTGGAGAAAGACATCATGTTAGGTAATGTGGAGGGCAGCTGAAAGAGGGAGGCCATATAGAAGAAGATGGATTAACACAGTGGTTGCAACAATGGGTTTGAGAAGAGGAACAGTTGTGAGGACGGTACAGAACCTGGCAGTGCTTGCTTCTGGTGTGCACAGGGCTGCTATGGTTTGGAACCAACTCAAGGGCACCTGACAAAAGCAACAAAGCTTACTTCTGCAAGTCAGAGACAGAGGAGACAGTTGGGTGTGCTAACTCCAAACTTCTTCTAAAGTTCAGTGAGTCTCAAGCAAGTTATATATCAAAACCTGACCAATGTGGCAGAAACAGGTATAACATACAATGATGAAATAAACAGTAATCTGTAGATTTTGCAATGATCAAAGAAACAATAACCTATGCATATGTTTTCAGCGAGGACATTTACCAGGAGTTTATCATCTCCCACATCACCATGCTCCATGACTCATCCAAGTACCATCCTGGGTATGCCTCTTAATGGTACAGCCTGCCACATTCTTATGGTAGAAGACATCCCATTTTATTAAGCTATAAGGAATTTCTATTACAAGAAAAAGGGTCTGCAAGTGCTGTAACATAAAACTTCATTTTAAATTTCTAACAAACTATGTCTTTTTTTGGGGGGGGAGGGGCGGAATCACTGCTCTCCGGTGGTGGAAGTTGGAGGCCCAGCCCCACTGCTGGAATTGAACCTCCATCCCAGTGGGCCGCAGTCCCGTGCACAACCACTACGCCACCGGGGCTCAGCCCTAAATTATGTCTTATACTATATTTCTCATACTTCAGGTAGCAAAAACTAAAATTTTCAGCCCCTCTAAAAAATGTAGCATGGGCTAGGAGAGTACACATTAATTTCAGTATGCTAATTAATCGTGGGGAGAAAGGGAAATGAAATATTAATGGAGTAAATATATGTGGGCTTCAGTAGTAACTGTTAACTTTTACTTTTGTGAAAACAAAACCAGATCTAGCGCAGGGTTACTAAGCAGTGCCAGTCATGAGCTGTTTGCAACATGGTACTTGGACCATTGACAAATAAGATTATTTGTGCCAAAATGGAAATCAACACACAGTTTGCTTCATCAACAAATCCCTGCTATAAAAGAGTACCAGTTACTAAACTGGGTGCTTAGTGGCAGA